>APFE030896739.1:86379-137063 GCA_000404065.3 Pinus taeda | reverse complement strand
GGATTGATTGCACTAGTCATCCTTCTATAACTTTCCAACATATGCTGGAGTAAACAGATTGTAATTCGGGTAATTTTTCTAATTGCAAACGGGAACATACTTGTGTATTGGCAGGGTGGTTATGAGGTCCCTAGAAGTGGAGTAAACAGATTGTAATTTGGGTAACTTTTCTAATTGCAAACAGGAACATACTTGTGTATTGGCACGGTGGTTATGAGGTCCCTAGAAGTGATGAATTTGAATTTTTCTTGGGTGTATATAGTATTTCTTTTTTTCTCATGCTTTCTATGAATGGCACGGGTGAATTTTATCTTACACCCACTAGATTATCGATATGTAATTTCGGTAATTTTGATTTCAAAAGATATTTTAAAGAAATGCAATGATTTCATTTGTGTATTCAATAAACACAAGATTTTATAATTGAGTAAAATATTAGCCATGCCTGGTGAGAGATTCACCAAAACATTATATATACATATCATATTATTGATAAAATTGCCTTCCGTTTTTCCTATATACCATGCCTTCCGTTTTTCCTATATACCATGGAGATTCGCCCATTTATTATACATGTAAATTTGGAGGGGTTCTTAAAATTTTCCCTGTTGGGTTGTGTTATATTCTTTCACATAGTTAACATAGGGTTTGAGGGTACCCGTAACTACACTTTATGGGGTCTGGGGCAGCGCCCCGGAAAATTTTGGTTTTGGACCCTATGTTAGGTTGGGCGGACCCACCTATGGTTTTGTGCATGATTTTCGCACATGTTTTTTGGACACGATGGTTTTCGCTCCATGGTATTTGGATGCTTCGGCATGTATAAATATGTATTATAACATTGAAAGGAACATAATGAAAAATCAAGCTAGTAGTCCCGGTTTTGGGATCCAGGGGAAAATCTCTGTGTATATCTGTTTTTATGTGTTATGCTGTCGCATTATTTATTTTTTCTGTGATTTAGAATTCGTATGCAGGTAATTTCTCTACGGGGTTAAAACCTACATAATCCGCAGTCTTATGCTAACGATGTCGAGCATCCCTCTTGGGGGTCCGCCATGGAGGAGTATAACTCCCTCTTAGAGAACTAAACCTGGGATCTGATCCCCCTTACTTCAGGAAGGAAACTTGTAAGATGCAAATGGGTCTACAGGACCAAGAGTGTTACAGATGAGCAAATCACCAGACAGAAAGCCAAGATAGTAGCCAAAGGCTTCCAGTAAGTGCATGGCATTGATTATGATGAGACCTTCGCTCCAATTGCAAAGATGGATTCCATACACCTTGCACTTTCCATTATAGCTACCCAGAGGTACGAAGTACATCAGATGGATTTGAAGAATGTCTTTCTTCATGGAAACCTATGTGAGGTAATCTACATGGAGCAACCACATGGTTTCATTCAGGATCCATCTTTCGTGTGCAGACTGAAGAAGTATCTATATAGCCTTAAGTGGGCCCCAAGATCTTGGTATGCAAAGATGGATTCTTTTCTCTTATCACAAAACTTCGAAAGATGTAAGTTTGATACAAATTTTTACATACTCAGGACACATGATTCTCTTCTTATCTTAGTTTTTTATGTGGATGATCTCATGATCATTGGAAACTCGGCGTCAACCATTGGTATAGTCAAGAAGGCCTTGCATGATAGGTTCTTGATGACAGACATGGGTCCATTACACTTCTTTCTTGGTCTTAAGATCAACCAGGATGCCACAGGCATCAAACTCTGTCAAGCTAAGTATGCACGGGATCACCTCAAGAGATTTCACATTACTGACTACAAGCCAACACTCACTCTTTTTCTCTCTAGGGTTTGCCTTGAGGATGGAGGTGACACTCCATTAGTTGACCATACTCTCTACCGAGAACTAGTGGGGAGCTTACTGTACCTCACCCACTCTCTTATCACTCAGGTTGTTCCCAAAAGTTGTAAGAATGGGAATATGGCCGAGGTAACCACAGACCAATCTTTTAGACACATATTCTAGCCAATCTACACCTAGAGAGGGCTCTCTCTTTATGATTTAATTTTGTTGTGATAGGTATTAGGCTAGTTATGAAGTTCAGGGGTTTTGTTTGATTTTTCGGTGGTGAGATCAAATAGAACAAAGGTGTAAGCCTGAGAAGTTCAGACCATTGGGTTAATGGAGTCTATGAGGGTGGATTGCTGGATATGGTTTCTTAACAGAGGATGGAACTACAGAGCAAGGTAATCAAAGATAGAACAATTCAAAGTCTGGACTTAGATGGGATGGAATCTAATGGATGAAGGGAAATTAAGAATCCTTCATCATATAGACAGAGGGAAAGTGAATGAGTATTACCAAGAAGCAGTTAATAATTCCTTAGCAAATAATAAAAATTATATAATCAAGGGAAACCGGAGCAGTTAAGAATTCACTGTGTATACTTAATTTTGAAGAAAACACAGAGAATAACAAGTACTGAAAACAGAGTGCAGTTTAACCAAATTCTGAGTTAACCTTTTTCTTTATTATTCAGACCATGAAACATAGATGACATAATAGACAAGAAAACTATAAAACAAGAGGTATAAGGGTACTCATTGATCCACAACTTGATTCAAGAATTCTATAATAAGTCCTCTGCTATTAATTTCATATCCAGAGAGTCCAGCAGCAATGGAGTCCAACAGATTTTGTATTCAAAAAAATTTCAGTACTACAACGCAGTCTAAGAAATGCATCACCAACCCTAAATAATTCGAATGGGGGGGGTATTTATACAAAAATATTACAAAATATCTCAGGGAGAAAATATCTAGTGATGATTCATCATTTTTTATAAGAGATAGAAACACGTAGTCTTGAAAACATGGAAAACATAAATGTTGATGTATTGGCTACTCCTTTTTATCAGGTGTGCTAGCGACAGGCTCCGTGAGTTGGTTTACATGTGTTTTCCATTGACATTCTATGCTGGCGGGTTTGGCTTTCTTGGGCGTCCTTAACACTGATTTGATACGTCTTTATCTGACTCATTCCGGTTCTCCGCAATATGGTACAAAACTTTCAATTCACCTAAGATACCAAAGATACCAAAGCCACCAAAGATATGTCTATAGAATTTCTAACATACTTTGCCACCACTATTCTTCTGGTAACTTATGTATCTCAAGTTTTCTCAAAGTCTCATTAGTCTCTGTGTACCTAAAGAAGTTCTGTGGGATGGTAAACATATTTTTGACCTCATGATCATTATAGAATAATTTTTCCAAACTGTCGTAGAGGCTTTAACCAGATGGAGTTCTCTTGCTCCTGAAGCACTTGTTGATGCAGTAGTTTGATCAGTAATATACTTGTTCAACTTATCTATATATTCTACATGTTTCATCAGGCGGTCATTACTCCTCAAAGGACATGGTAAACCTTTTTTATGCAAAACTATAAACTTTTCTCTGAAGGAGTTAATCTTCACTTGCATGTCCTCGCATCCCCTTTCCAAGTTTTGCATTAGATTTCTCTTGGTTAGAACTCTCTTGACCTCCAGAATGGTGCTTGTCCTGTCTGTGATTTCCAGTGCCCGTAGTTCTTCACTGGTCTTGGTGTTCAAAAAATGTATTAGCATGTTAGCTTGTTCAGGCATGTGTCCCAATAAAGTTCTTTTCTTTTGAATCTCCACTTGGACCGTTGCCATCAAGTCAATCTGTTAATAAATGTCTTGGATAGATCTCCACACATTGCCAAGGTATTGATTGATGTTGGCCCACAAAATTCCTTTGATTTCTGCCAAAGGTTTGTTGACACAGAGATACTTTTCCAATGATCTCACTTTATTCTCTAATGCTTTAGACTCCCTTATTTTCTCTGCCACACTCATTTTGAATTTGTCATAGCTTGTTTCAAATTTTGCCAATTGTTCCTTGACCTGTTTCAATTCTGATACTTGAAGTTTTAATTCCTCCAAGGCTTTGATCAATTGCTCTGTGGTCATTTTAGCACTGTTGCATGGTGTTGTTGTTGTTGTTGATGTATGTGTAATGATTTTTGTTGTGGTTGCTGGAGTCGTGGGAGGCATTACTGCTTCAAGTGTGGAGAGGGCAGTAGTGACTACAGGGACTACTCCTGGTGGCTGGGAGGTCGACTCTCCCTGCTTTTCCTTTAGAGCCTTCTCCAATGCCTGCTCTATCTCACTTAACCTCTCATTTAGTCTCCTGAGAAGGTCCATCATGTCCTCTTCAGATTTCTGCTGCAGAAATTCTACCACCTGTGGATACATAGTAGCGGGAAGTTTCAGTTGTTTTCTGAGGCTAGCAATGTCCTCTTCCTTTTTCTTCATCAGTGCCTTAATGCCTTTGGCATCTTTAGGATCATGTCCCAGCTCAATAATAATATCCTCCAAATACTTTATCCTATTGTCTTTAGCTAGAGAAGAGTCCTTCTCCAAATCTAGGTGAGAAGAGGTGTTGTCCAAGCAATTTTGTAGTTTATGAGCTAGCATTGCCCTATCTACTAGTGTGGAGTAGAGCATCTCTCCAGTTTGTTTACGTAGCTCAATCTGGTCCATGGGATGGATGTCCTTGGCAAGGACCTCGAGATTTGTTCTGACGTAGTCAGCTCCTGATTGTGGCTATTACACTTTGGGCTTAAAATAACTCATGATCATTTTACCTCCTTTGATGTCATATGCAGACATTAATCTTTATTGGTTTGTGGGGGCCATCTTGAGATAGTGATTGTAAATTTGTAGCCTTAGTGGGTCATTGCGGGCCTTAATATTTGTAAATGTTCTTTTGATATCAAACGCCTACTTGCTTGGTGGCCTAGTGGATGAAACTTGCACACTATGCTGCCTCCCTAGCTCCTGCCTGTGCGAGCTAGTTGATGTTTCTACTACCGGGGATGTCTCCTCGCTAACTATCTTCTCCCGTCGAAGACTGCCTATGGTTTCCTCAATAAATTCATCTTCTGATAGAGGATTTAGTCTTTGCCTTTTTGTCCCTCGTTGCTCTGTAGGCCCACTGATAGGTGTGGGGTCTTCCCTATCTCTCTTTTTTCCTTTTTCCTCATTTAGAGGAGTCTGCAATGCAAGAATCTCTACTGCTTTGGTTTGAACAAGAGGAATTTGCTCTTGCTGATCAGCTATTGCTGGTTTCTCGGTGTCTGCCACTTCCTGGCCCTTAGAAAATCTTGTAACTGCTATGCTGGCCTCTTGTGCAGGCTGCTGAGAAGTTCCAGCAGAGGATGCACCAACTCCTGTTTGTTCTAGTAGCCTGAAAGATACATGTCCAAAAGAGTCCAGGTCAAGGGTTTTTTCAAGGTATTTCATAGCTTTTTCCATTTTTCTTGCTCAGTAATTTCCTTTACTAATGTACCCTCTGCCGAGTCATCCTGATTAGCATATTGTTCAATTTGAGGGATCCTATGATGTGTGTAAACCGACAACCTATTTCTTACTTTTCTATCACTTATAAAACTGTATGGGTCATATGGCACCCACCAAAAACTCCTCTTCAATTTAAATCGTTCCCCTAATATCTTATCAACATCTTCCCATGCTTCCCTTTTATTGATGACAAAAGGGCCTAACTGTTTTTTTATTCTCAGCTGAGCCTTTTTCTTTGCACTACAAAAGTGGGTTAAATCTGTGTTGATAAGCTGCCTGAAATATTCCAGTGCAAAAAGTCTCATAGGCACATATTTGGGCAATTTGTAAGGACATAGCTCACATTCATAGATTCTAATTACTGTATGATTTTGATATAGGTACCAATCACCTATCTTGCATTGTCTGAAGAGGTGCAAAATCTTCTTTATATCAGCAAAGAGTCTAGGGGGATGAGCTCCTACCGATAGAGTGGTGGTTGGATGTACAAACAGGTCAATGAATTCACAACATCTATAAGGAGAGTCACAGACACAATGGAAGACTCAGGTCCAAAAGATCATAGACCTCCGCTCTCCTTTGGAATCCAATCTCCTGATGGGAAATGAAAAACTATATGGCTGATAATATAATAGAAGGTGGTATATGAATGTGGTGTACTTGAAGACTCCTTCTCTGTCTAGATTTATGAATTTCTCATTGATTTTGTTGGCAATAAAGGTTGCATAGTCATACTTGACAGCAGGGGGTTGTCCAGGAGTGAATATTGATAACAGAGCTAATCCAAAAATTCACTGGTCTTGAATCCCACGATGAAGGATATCATATTAATTAAGAGTTTTCCTATTTTAGTGAACCAGGCATGCGAATATGGGGGCGGGCCTCGGTGCTGGCAGTCCAGTCTCATAAACGTTTGTGTAATACGGGTGATTTCAGAATCAGACAACTAAGGCCCTTGCTCAAGCAAAAATTACATGGAAAGAGGAGCTAGAGGCTGAGTGGGTTTGAACTGTCACATCTCATTAATGGATTCAGTAGTTACGTAAAAGACGACAGTTTGGTATGGGGTTATCATTGCTTTATTGACAAGGTCATAGTTGGCACAACATTGGTGGATAATATCTGGGAAAACATTGACTGAGGGAAGGTAATATCTGGGAAGATTTGATTCCCATATTCCATAGAAATCAAAGTTGCTGAGGTAACTATTCCTAATTCGGAAAAATGCCTCGAGGTGGTTCATGTCACCAAATAACTCTTTAATTTGAAAATCTCTGTCAGCCAAGGGTAAGTAATCCTGGTATTTATGAGGTGCATTGAGAGGCGCAACGTTCAATGCTACGGGGGCTTCCATGTTTGGTTCTTGTGTTTTCAAACCAGAGGTTGAGCTTCTCTATAGAAAATGGGCAAAACAACACTTCTGGGTTTATTTCTTTGAGAGTTATGGACTCACCTTACTCAAATTTGGATCTTTTGGTAGAATTCACAAAAGAAAAACAAAATTACAGTTTCGGGAGGCGAATTGGATAAATACTTGTACCCAAAAGGCAAACAATTTTTTTTGCAGGTTGATCGATGAGCTACAAAGCACGACGCTGAAGTTTGATGGACGGGTGGCGGATTGTAGGCTTGAATAATCAGTTGGACATAATTTGGATAAAAAACAGTTCACAGTGCAAAATGGGTGAAAATGAAGTTTTATCGCGATTTAACAACAATTTTGGATTTGATAGGGGTTTTGACATTTAATGCGGTGCTCACGTCACCTTGATTGGACATTTTGGCATGACACGGGGGTGGTAAGTGATTTTCTCCCGCACCACCTTTGAAGTCAAGCAGTATCGGGTGGGGAGGCAGCGATCACCGCGGGAGGTTGACGTGTGGCATCTGTGGGGGCGCAATACTGCCGGCTCCCCGGGAGTTAAACTTCAGCGGATGGAGGGGTAGCAATATGATTGTGGGCTATTGGATGAGTAGGCCCAGATCTGACGGTTGGCACTTGGCGGAGATGGCGGAAGTTTAATGTATAGGAGCCCGTCACAATAACGTTAATTAATCATGTCGGGGCAATGTTTATTGGTTAGTGGGGTGTTTAGGTCAGGTTATTAATTAACGTGGGGTTAATTAATTCCTCATGTGTGTGGGGGAATGGTTATTAACAAGTTTCAATTAACCTTGTTAATCCCTGATAGACAAATGTATATATGGTTATATTTCAACTATAGGAAGGGATATTAAATATTGCGGGATTTTTTACATATATACATATTACGAGATTTGGGTTTATATATGGGAGTTATATAGTAAAGTTAGGGTTAATATGAAAGAAATGTAAATGATAGCGCTAAGCATAATGCTTTGGAATTTTTACATAAAAACTTAGGCCAAAGGGAAGAAAAAGGAGTTTTTACACAAGAAATGTGGCTATTTTTTATTAAGTAAATGGAGCTTCACTTAGGTGTCTCATGAAAAATGCGATGAGTGACTTTTTAGGATATTGAGCAGACCTCAATACCTTTAAGGGAGATTAGTAAGTGATTTGGGGGAAGGACCTGAAGGGGAGTTAGTCATAATATTAGCCTTGCCTGAGATGCATCAAATCACCTACTCTGGTACTTGTGATAACAGTAAGATGAACATCTTGAGAGACAAAATCACTCACAAGTATACCCCTGCAACACCAATTTACCTACCCAGCCTACTTTGCCTAACATTTTTTCTTCTTTTCTTTGGGTGCATTTGGACAGCAAACCATCATCATCTTTTATTTTCTTTACATTGTAAGCCTATCTAAATCTGCACTTATTTCTTCGAAGGGCCCAGATTAAACTGTTGAGCTCCTTTGCTTCTCTACCTACCTATTTATCTGCCAAGATTGAATAGTTTGGACAGATCTTATTCTCTCTCTCTAAAAGTAGTAAATTGAAAACATGAAGTAACCAAGATTAAGATATTTGGTCATTCATCAATGGTGGCATGTATCAACACAATAGACACCATTAGATTATTGCAAAAATAGAATAGTAGTGGCATTTTGGACTTTCACACTTTCGTGGTCTATCTGATTGTGGTTCATTTCTTTCATTTTCTTGACCATTTGATTCTTCTTGCTCTTTGATTTTTCTTTTAGGGCATACCCTCTTTACCTTTTTTATTTTTTTTTTTTATTTTTTTGACAATATGGAAAATCTTAACAACAAGAGAAGGTATGAACATATTACAGAGCTTACCAATGCCAATCATGAAATATGACACCTATAGGTATAGGAGCATAACAGTGGCTCCACTTGGGGATGGCTTTCCCTGGTGGTAAGTCAAGAACAGTAGGTCAGGTAGCCTTCTCCAAAACTATTGACTGTGCTCTGAAATCTCCTTCTGCTGATTTCTTTATTATATATGACAGTTCTACTTTATGAAGCTTAGGGCCTTCTCTTCGGGCTTCAACTTCAACAAGTTACCATCTAACTCGAGCTGAGACATTATTAAATATAAAGTATATATAGGTTAAAGCAAAATATATCAGACAACTCGATCAAAGTAGTGCTTGAGCATCCAACCATTGATTGGCCCTTCCTTTGCTTCAATGCCATCGAGACTCTTCAAAAAGTATGTATTATTCCCTTGCAAAGCCTGGATAATATAAGGTCCCTTCTATAGGAAGTCAAAATTCCCATGCTTTCCTTTATATTCTCTCCTAGAATCCCACTTTAAAACTTTGTCTCCCATGTAGAAATCTTCTGCCTTAGTCCGTTTGTCAAATATCTTTGTGAGATTTTCTTGTAGCACTTGAGATCTTTGATATACTTCCTCTCTGGTCTGCCGCAAATGAAGGGTTTTATTTACTCTTCTCTGAATGTCATTGGGTTCTGCCGGAGTTTCTTGCAGTAATTTCATTATAGGGACCACCAAAGATGAAGGAAATACAACCTCCATGCCATAAACTAACTCATAAGGGCTAGTTCCAATTAATCTCTTTGTAGTTAATCTGTTTGCCCATAGTGCATTTGTAAGCTTCTTGTGCCAGCTTTTCTTATTCTCTTCAAGCAATTTCTTAATAATATTGATCAGGATTTTATTGGAAGATTCAGCTAGGCCATTACATTGATGGTAATAGGCTATGGAATGACCTAAAATGATATGGTATTTGTGACAGAAGTTTATCATTTTTTTGGACTTGAAAGCAACACCATTATCTGTTATAATCTTTTCAGGACAGCCAAATCTGGACAGTATGCTAGTTTGTAAGAATCCTATGATGATTGTATCATTGACTCCACCGCAATCCCCTACATGAAATTCTTTGAGCACTTTGTCAGCTTCATCTCTTATTAAAAAATTCAACAAAATACCCTTATGATTTTTTCAAAATAAAGCATTATCTAAAATACAGAATTTTAAAGCTTTCATTTTCACAAATCTTTTGTTTGTTCTCGATAACCCTAGAGGAGCTTGCAGGTTTAATAGTACATGAATTATATCAGCATACCATGGTGATTGTAAGAAGGTCTGGCTGATCTGTGGAGTCGCCATCTCCTGTTCATTATCCAGTTCATTGATATCAAGGGCTTGAAAATTGGTTTCAATCATGAGTTTTGCTAATCCTTGTCCTTTTATGAGCTTTGTTGGTTTTATTTCAATATCATATTCCAAAATGTTAACTATCCATTTGCCTCATTTTCCTTCAATTCCTTCCTGAGTTAGGATATCTTTAACAACAGGACTTGGTACATAAGCTATTACATGAGAGTACAAGATATAAACTCTGAAATCCTTAATAGCTTTCACAAGTGCATAAGCGTGTTTTTCCATGATTTGATATTTAAGCGGTGCATCCCTATGTGCTTTACTGAAAAAAGGCTATTAGTTTTTCACATCCTTGGTCATCTTTTTGTAGTAAAACAGCAGCAATTGTGTGTTCCGATGTAAATGAAAATATCATGAAGTCCCTATCAAACTTTGGACTTGTAAGGATTGGTGTTCTAGTCAAATCCATTTTGATTTCTTCAAATGCTTGTTTGGCTTCTACTATCCATTTAACCTTGGAATCATTTTTTAACATGTTGTTTAGCAGTCTGATTAATTTAGCCAGATTGGGTATGAATCTCCTTAGAAAGTTGATTTTTCCAAGGAAGGCTTGATGTTCTTTGATATTTTTGGGGTGAGGAATTTGCAGAATGGCTTGCATTGTCTCGAGATCAATTTTGATGCCCTCTTTGGAGATGATGTGGCCTAACAATTTTCCTTCTTCTAAACCAAACAGTGATTTCTTAGGTTTTAAAGAAACACCATACTCTCTGCATATTAGAAACACTTGTCTTAAATGATCTAGGTGTTGTTGATCTGATTTGGAAAACACAGTAAGGTCATCTAGATATATGACTAGAAAATCATGAATCTCCTTTGTAAAAGCTATGTCCATGGCCCGTTGAAAGGTTTCCCCTACATTCTTAAGTCCGAATGGAATTTTTGCATATTTGAAAGTTCCCCATGGTGTTGTAAAGGCAGTTTTTTCTTTATCAACAGGGTGGACCAAAATCTGATTAAAACCTGAGAATCCATCTAACAGTGAAATCCTAGAGGCACCTACCACCCTTTGTAAAATGTGGTCCATCTTGGGAAAGGGGTAATTGTCTTTCAAAGAAACTTTATTCAGATTCCTTAAATCAACACAGAGTCTAATTTCCCATGTTTTCTTCCTAGTGGGTACTATATTGGACACCCATTCTGAAAATATGATAGGAGCAATAATTCCCGCCTTATACATGCATTTGATTTCTTTTTCAATTAATGGGAACAATACAGGGTTAATTCTCCTGAGTTTTTGTTTGAAGGGTTTATGATTCTCTTTAAGGGGTATAGTATGTTGAATTATAGAGGTATCATAAGATTTAAGATCCTCATAACTCCAGGCAAAAACATCTTGGAACTCTTTGAAGAGTTCAACATATTTAAGCTTTTGATCAGGGGGCAAAGTTTTGGACAATTTTATCATTTTTGGATTTTCCTGAGTCCCTATATTGCAGTTTTCAATATTAGCTCTTAGAGGTTGCATTTTGGGTTTCTTTTGGATATCATTAGAATCAAAGAAATCTTCTAGGGAAGTTAATCCTTTGGGTAAACAATTATTTTTCAAATCAATAACTTCAGATTCTCTTTCAATGATCTCATCAATATCTGTTTCTTCAAGGTCTTGCAATTATTCCTTGGTAAATTTTGTCGGGTGAAACCTTTGAATTGCACTTTCTGCTGAAATGTTTGTTTGTATTTTACCTATTTGATCAAACTCACTGATAGTGTCCAAGTCTATATTTGCGCTAGAAAACTCTTCCTCTAAAGTTAAAAAATTGTTGATATGGATATCATTATCAAACACTTGCCACTTCTTTATGTTGTCAGGTATTGTTGGTCTGTGTCTAATCTCAGCTCTGAGCTGATGATTAGGTTCAAACAGTAATTTGCAAGTGCTGGCAAAGGTTGCTAGGCTATGTGCATGCAAATTATGTTTTCTTGAAATTTTGGCAAGCTGTGTTTCAAGAAATGTGTTGAGGATGTCAATTGTTGTTCCCCTATAGGCTCTCAGTCTGGGATCAATTGTGAGGAAGTTTCCTCTTATCTGTTCAATTACTAAATCAGAATCTCCCAAAACTGATATCCTATTTGCTTCTAAACTTTTGAGCAATTTAAGTCCTAGCAGCAGGGCTTCATATTCAGCCATGTTATTGGTGCATTTAAAGTTTAACCTGTAAGCATGACCCTCAGTATGATCATTCTCTAGATTGTGCACCCAAATTCCTTCCCCTGCTCCTAATTTGTTAACCGAATGATCAAATTCTCAATATCAAAGGGTTTCATGTTCATAGTCAGTATTAGGGGTCTGAATGATTTGCTTTATGGGCAGATACATTTCTTTATTTTCAGCTAGTTTCTCTTGGTCGTGATATATCGTTCTTCTCGCAAATTTCTTGAATGTGAGCACTATAGTTTTGATTTCACATTTCTGCGTGTTCAAGTGTTAAAGCTTTGATATGAGCTGGGGGATTTGTTTCAGCATTAAAGAGAATGAAGGAGTCTAAATCAGAGTGCATGGAGTAGATAGGGAAATTCTGGGGTTTCTCTTGACTTTTCACCACATATTTCATTAAAGTTTCTCGTACAATTTCTTAGGTTGACCAAATACTGAAATAATAGCATAGGACATGTCCAACTACAATGATCCTTGAAGTTTTGCACCCCAAGACCTAGAAAATAACATTCTGTATTTGGGTGGAATATTAGCTACCACCACATCCATCAAATTTTTTTTAGTAGGGTATTGAACTAATGACACACATAGATCTTTGATCAATCCTAGACATCTGACCTCGCTCGAGTCAAAAGAGAATAAATCTTTGTATGGTTTGGGAATGTCTAGTTCCAACTTCTCCATTACAGATTTAGGCATTAAGTTGTGACAAGTGCCAGAATCAAACATGGCATTATGGAGTATTTTATCATGTATACTCAAACTTACATAAAAAGGAGGAACACCCCCATCTACTAGTTTTCCATTTACCTTAGGTCCAAAAATTAATTCATGTTGATCATCAAAAACGTTCACTGAATCTTGGCTCATAGAGATTTGGAGTGATCTGCTGATTTGATTTCCATAGACATCATGCTTAGCCAATTCTGATATGGAATGGTTATCTTTAATTTTCCTATTTCTGTCTCAAGACTGAAAGGTTTTTCAATTTGGAATTTTGCATTTCTCACAATGGGATTCTCTGATTCTGCTAGATTTTCTGTGTTTTTCTCTATATCAGGAGTGGTTTTATTGGATGAAGTTGCTTTTAGATCAAATTCTGAAGGTTCTTCCACATTTCCTTTAGAAGGAATGGGAGTGGAAGGTTGTTTGTCAATTTGTTGTTCATCTGATATGTCTTCAATTATTGTGTTTTTTGGGTTAGGAGCTATTCCAGGAGGGGTTTGTATAAGAGGTTTATTGATTTTTCTTTTGTTAGGCTACTTAATATCTTTTTGTTTATTGATTTCGGGGACATCTATTCTTCTGCTTTTCAGATTGTATTGCTTGTGGAGTTCATAGATTGTTGTATCGTATCCCTCCCTAAAATCAAATGAATCACTAGACTGTGTTTGGAATTTTTCAAGAGTATGGGCTTCTTGGTCTTCTTGTGTTAGGAAAACTTGTTTTTCATTATTGAGGTCCACTAGGCTGATTTGAGTGTCTTCTGGTGGTTGATTGGATGTGGAGGCTTTAGCAAAAGTTTCTTGGAATGGGGGCCTAAAATTTTGGTCAGGCCCATATTTTCCAGTGTTAGGGTTTTGGTTCTTTCATAAGTTTGGATTTCTTGCATTATTGCTTGGTTAGCCATCCCAAGAGGACTTCCTCTCAATGGTTTCTACTCTATCCCCAAGTCTATCCATTCCTTTAATGATAGCATCTAATTTTTGTTCAAAGGTAGTTGGTTCTTCTTTAAAAGTTGTTCTCCTTTGAGTTCTGACTTGATTCCATTTAGAAATCAGGTTGGCCTCTACACTTACAACTATACTCTGCATCTCTTCTAGGTCTCTAGGAGCTCTTTCCCTAAGTTGGTATGCCATATCCGAGTCAAATGCATCAGGGAATTTGATCATGGCCAAATCTGGAGGAGTTCTAAGATTTTGAGGAATAGAATTGTAGACATTATTGAATCTAGCACAATAATCTTGAACAATTTCCTGAGGACCTCTTTTCAAGCCTTCATATTCTAATAAAATGTGGAGAGGATCTTTCTTCTTTTCCCATCTGTTCAAGAAGGTCTGATAAAGGGCCTGTGGGTCATTGATATTGTTTGTAGGGAGTGCTCTAAACCATGTTCTAACATCTCCAGTCAAACTTTGAACAAAAAATCTCATTCTAACATCATCAACATCAATGCCATATATTTCAAAGTAATTTGTCATTTTTTTAGTATGCTGTTGAGTTGTGTATGTGCCTGTACCATCAAATGGAGTGATTTTTCTTTCGTAGTCTTAGGGCATAGCCCCTAGGTTGGCAGGTAAGTTCAGAGCAACATATGTGTTTGCCATGTTAACAGGGATATGTGTGACAACAGGTGTAGTAGGGACAACAACCGGAATATGGACAACAGATGGAAGAGTGGAAGGGGTAGCTTGAGGTTGGGAAAAGTGAGGTACTGATGGTGACCTTGGGGAAGGGGTAGTAATTACAATAGGATTTGGTGTTTTTCCAGAGGTAAGCTCAGGTTGAACAGAGCTCTGCAAATGTTTATTAAGATGTGCAGTAGTTGCAGATTTTCAGTAAATACTGGATCTTGAACTGTGTGGATTAATCCAGATTTAGAACAAGTCTCAAATGAAGGATTTTCAAAATAATTAATAGATGGCTCGTCCTCAAAGTAAACTGACCTTACAGGACAGGATTTTGATTTGGAAAGAGGCCGAGAAATTGTAGAATTTTCTAGGCTTTCTTGTCTTCTAAGAAGTTTAGGAATCAGATTGGGATTTTCAAACAGAGGTGGTGGGTTTAGATCCAGGTTTGATCTGGTGTAACGAATATTTTCTGAAGCCCGACTTCTAGTTGTGTTTTTAGTTTTTTCTGTTGGTAGGTTGGACACTACAACTTTAGTTATTTCTCTAAGAGACTTCAGATCTGCAAATTGTGAATTTTCTTAAAGACTTATAGCCAAATAATTGATCAAATATTAGAAACCAACTGTCTAATCTATAAACTAGACCATAGATAGACTAAAGATGCATTTATTTACTTCTGCCATTGCAAAACAAAGGAATTTCAAAAGCTAACTGGCTAACTTTCAAGCTCTGTCTGTAGTTTATAAAATGGATAATAGTAACAAATAAACATTCAAAAGTCCCCAACAGCGTCGCCAATGATGTTATCACTCATGTCGTTCCCAAAAGTTGTAAGAAAGGGAATCTGGCCGAGGTAACCACAGACCAATCTTTTAGACATAGATTCTAGCCAATCTGTACCTAAAGAGGGCTCTCTCTTTATGATTTAACTTTGTTGTGAAAGGTATTAGGCGAATTATGAAGTTTAGGGGTTTTGTTTGATTTTTGGGTGGTGAGATCAAATAGAACATAGGTGTAAGCCTGAGAAGTTCAGTCCATTCGGTTAATGGAGTCTATGAGGGTGGATTGCTGGATATGGTTTCTTAACAGAGGATGGCACTATAGAGGAAGGTAATAAAACATGGAACAATTCAAAGGCTGGAATCTAATGGATGAAGGGAAATTAAGAATCCTTCATCATATAGACAGAGGGAAAGTGAATGATTATTACCAAGAAGCGGTGAAGAATTCCTTAGAAAATAATCAAAATGATAGAATCAAGGGAAACATGAGCAGTTAAAAATTCACTGTTTATACTTAATTCTGAATAAAACACAGAGAATAACAAAGGCTGAAAACAGAGTGCAGTTTAATCAAATTCTGAGTTAATCGTTTTCTTTATTATTCGGACCATGAAACATAGATGACATAATAGACAAGCAAACTATAAAACAAGAGATATAAGGGTACTCATTGATCCATAGCTTGATTCAAGAATTTTGTAATAAGTCCTCTGCTATTAATTCCATATCCAGAGTCCAACAACAATTGATTCCAACAGCTTTTGTATTCAGAAAAATTTCAGTATTACAACGCAGTCTAAGAAATGCATCACCAACCCCAAATACTTCGAATGGAGGGGTATTTATACAGAAATATTACAAAATATCTCAAGCAGAAATTATCTAGTGATGATTCATCGTTGTTTATAAGAGATAGAAACATGTAGTCTTGAAAACAGGGAAAACATAAATGATGTTATATTGGCTGGTCCTTTTTATCAGGTGTGATTGCGATAGGCTCTGTGAGTTGGTTTACGCCTGTTTTCCACTGACATTCTGTGCTGGATGGTCTGGCTTTCTTGGGCGTCGTTAACTCTGATTTGATACATCTTTATCTTACTCATTATGGTTCTCCGGAGTATGGTACAAAACTTTCAATTCACCTAAGGTACCAAAGATACCAAAGCTGCCAAAGATATGTCTATAGAATTTCTAACATATTTTTCCACTACTATTCTTCTGGTAACTTATGTCTCTCAAGTTTTCTCAAAGTCTCATCGGTCTCTGTGTATCTGAAGAAGTTCGGTGGGATGGTAAACAAATGTTTCACCTCATGCTCAACATAGAATAAATTTTCAAAACTGTCGTAGAGGCTTTGACTAGATGGAAGTTCTATTGCTCCTGAAGCACTTGTTGATGCAGTAGTTTGATCAGTAATATAATTGTTCAACTTATGTGTATATTCTACATGTTTCATCAGGCAGTCATTACTCCCGAAAGGACTTGGTAAACCTTTTTTATGCAAAACTATAAACTTTTCTGTGAAGGAGTTAATCTCCACCTGCATGTCCTGGCATCTCCTTTCCGAGTTTTATGTTAGAGTTCTCTTTGTTAGAACTCTCTTGACCTCTAGAATGGTGCCTATCCTGTCTGTGATTTCCAGTGCTCATAGTTCTTCACTGGTTTCGGTGTTCAAAAAATTTATTAGCTTGTTAGCTTGTTCAGGCATGTGTCCCAATAAAGTTCTTGTCTTTTGAATCTCAAGTTGGGCCATTGCTATCAAGTCAATATGTTCATAAATGGCTTGGATAGATCTCCATACATTGCCAAGGGATTGATTGATGTTGGCCCACAAAATTCCTTTGATTTCTGCCTAAGGTTTGTCTAGAGAGAGATCCTTTTCCAATGATCTCACTCTATTCTCAAATGCTTTAACCTCCCTTGTTTTCTTTGGCACACCCATTTTGGATTGTCATAGCTTGTTTCAACTTTTGTCAATTGTTCCTTGACCTGTTTCAATTCTGATACTTGGAGTTTTAATTCATCCATCCCTTTGATCAATTGCTCTGTGGTCATTTCAGTACTGCTGCCTATTGTTGTTGCTGTTGGTGATGTACCTGTAATGATTTGTGTTGTGGTTGCTAGAGCCGTGGGAGGCATTACTGCTTCAAGTGTGGAGGGGGTAGTAGTGACTGTTGGGACTACTTCTGGTGGTTGGAAGGTCAACTCTCCCTGCTTTTACTTTAGGGCCTTCTCCAATGCCTGCTCTGTCTAACTTAACCTCTCATTTAGTCTCATGAGCAGGTCCATCATGTCCTCTTCATATTTCTGCTGCACAACTTCTACCGTTTGTGGATGCATAGTAGGGGGCAGTTTTAGTTCTTTTATGAGGGTAGCAATGTCCTCTTCCTTTTTCTTCATCAGTGACTTAATGCCTTTGGCATATTTAGGATCATGTGCCACCTCAATAATAATATCATCCAAAGACTTTATCCTATTGTCTTTAGCTAGAGAAGAGGCCTTCTCCAAATCTAGCTGAGTAGAGGTGTTCTCCAAGGAATTTTGCAGTTTATGAGCTAGCATTTCCCTATCTGCTAGTGTGGAGTAGACCATCTCTACAGTCTATTTATGCAGCTCAATATGGTCCATGGGATGGATGTCCTTGGCGAGGACCTCTAGATTTGTCCTGATGTAGTTAGCTGCTGACTGTGGTTGTCGCACTTTGGGCTTAAAATAACTCATGATCATTTTACCTTCTTTGATGTCATATGTAGACATTAATCTTTGTTGGTTTGTGGGGGCCATCTTGACATAGTGATTGTGAATTTTCAGCCTCAGTGGGTCATTGCGGGCCTCAACCTCTGTAAAAGTTCTTTTGATATCAGAGGCCTACTTGCTTGGTGGCCTAGTGGATGAAACTTCCACACTATGTTGGCTCTCTAGCTCCTACCTGTGCGATCCAGTTGATGTTTCTACTATCGGGGATGTCTCCTAGCTAACTATCTTCTCCCCTTGAAGACTGCCTGTGGTTTCCTCAATAAATTCATCTTCTGATAGAGGATTTAGTCTTTGCCTTTTTGTCCCTGGTTGCTCTGTAGGCCCACTGATAGGTGTGGGGTCTTCCCTGTCTCTCTTTTTTCCTTTTTCTTCATTTAGAGGAGTCTGCAATGCAGGAACCTCTGTTACTTTGGTTTGAACAGGAGGAATTTGCTCTTGTTGATCAGTCATTGCTGGTTGCTCGGTGTCTTCCACTTCCTTGCCCTTAGAAAATATTGTAACTACTGTGTTGGCCTCTTGTGCAGGCTGCTGAGAAGTTCCAGTAGAGGATGCACCAACTCCGGTTTGTTCTAGTAGCCTGAAAGAAACCTGTCCAAAAGACTCCAGGTCAAGGGGTTTTTCAAGGTCTTTCATAGGTTTTTCCATTTTTCTTGCTCAGTAATTTCCTCTACTAATTTACCTTCTACCGAGTCATCTTGATTAGCATATTGTTCAATTTGAGGGATCTTATGATGTGTGTAAACCGACAACCTATTTCTTACTTTTCTGTCACTTATAAAATTGTATGGGTCATATGGCACCCACCAAAAACTCCTCTTCAATTTATGTCGTTCCCCTAATATCTTGTGGGCATCTTCCCATGCTTCCCTTTTATTGATGAAAAAAGGGCCTAACTGGTTTTTTATTCTCAGCTGAGCCTTTTTCTTTGCACTACAAAAGTGGGTTAAATCTGCGTTGATAAGCTGCTTGAAATATTCCAGTGCAAAATGTCTCATAGGCACATATTTGGGCAATTTGTAAGGACAGAGCTCACATCCATAGATTCTGATTACAATATGATTTTGATATAGGTACCAATCACCTATCTTGTACTATCTGGAGAGCTGCAAAATCTTCTTTATATCAGCAGAGAGTCTAGGGGGAGGAGCTCCTACTAATAGAGTGGTGGTTGGATGTACAAACATGTCAATGAATTCATAATAGCTATAAGGAGAGTCATAAACACAGTGGAAGACTGAGGTACAAAAGATCACAGACCTCTACTGTCCTTTGGAATCTAATCTCCTGATGGGAAATGAAAAACTATCTGGCTGATAATATAGCAGAAGGTGGTATATCAATGTGGTGTACTTGAAGACTCTTTCTCTATCCAGATTTATGAATTGCTCATTGATTTTGTTGGAAATAAAGGTTGCCTAGTCATACTTGACAGCAGGGGGTTGTCCAAGAGTAAATATTGACAACAGAACTAAGGTGGTCTCATCCACAAATTCACTGGTCTTGAATCCTAGGATGACGGATATCATATCAATTAAGAGTTTTCCTATTTCAGTGAACCAGGCATGGAAATATGGGGGCGGGCCTCGGTGCTGGCAGTCCGATCTGGTACACGTTTGTGTAATATAGGTGATTTTAGAATCAGAGAGCTGTGATCCTTGCTCAAGCAAAAATCCCATGGAATGAGGAGCTAGAGGCTCAGTGGGTTAGAATTGTAACATCTCATTAATGGATATAGCAGTTACGTAAAAGAGGACAGTTTGGTATGGGGTTATCACTACTTTACTGACAGGGTCATAGTTGGCACAACATTGGTGGATAATATCTAGGAAAACATTGACTGAGGGAAGGTAATACCTGGGAAGATTAGATTCCCATATTCCATAGAAATTAGAGTTGTTGAGGTAACTATTCCTAATTTGGAAAAATGCCTCGAGGTGGTTAACTCTTTAATTTGAAAATCTCTGTCAACCAAGGGTAAGTAATCCTGGCCTTTATGAGGTGCATTGAGAGGCGCAACGTTCAGGGCTACGGGGGCTTCCATGTTTGGTTCTTGTGTTTTCAAACTCGAGGTTGAGCTTCTGTGGAGAAAATGGGCAAAACAACACTTCTGGGTTTATTTCTTTGAGAGCTATGGACTGTGCTTACTCAAATTTGGCTCTTTTGGTAGAAATCGCAGACGAAGAACAAAATTACGGGTTCGGGAGGCGAATTGGATAAATACCTGTACTCAAAAGGCAAACAGTGTTTTTTGCAGGTTGATCGACGAGTTGCATAGCACGACGTTGGAGTTTGCTGGCCGGGTGGCAGACTGTATGCTTGAATAATCAGTTGGATGTAATTTGCATAAAAAATAGTTCATATTGCAAAATGGGTGAAAATGACGTTTTATCTCAATTTAAAAACAATTTTGGCTTTGGCGGGGGTTTTGACATTTAATGCACTACTAACGTCAACTTGATTGGACGTTTTGTCATGATGCGGGGGTGGTAAGTGGTTTTCTCCCGCACCACCTTTGAAGTCAAGTGGTATCGAGCGGGGAGGCAATGATCACCATGGGAGGTTGAAGCGTGGCATTTGTGGGGGCACAATACCGCTCGCTCCCCGGGAGTTAAAGTTCGGCAGATGGCTGGGTATCGATATGATCGTGGGCCGTTGGATGAGCGGGCCCAGATCTTTGGTGTTTGGCAGAGATGGAGGAAGTTTAATGTGCGGGGGCCCGTAATAATAACATTGATTAATCATGTTGGGGCAATGTTTATTGGTTAGCGGGGTGATTATGTGAGGTTATTAATTAACGTGGGGTTAATTAATTCCTCATGTGCGTGGAGGAATGGTTATTAACAAGTTTCAATTAACCTTGTTAGTCCCTGATAGACAAATGTATATATGGTTATATTTCAACCATGGGCGGCGATATTAAATATTGCGGGATTTTGTACATATATACATTTTACGGGATTTGCGTTTATATATGGGAGTTATGTAGTAAAGCTAGGGTTAATATAAAAGAAATGTAAATGATAGCGCTAAGCATAATGCTTTGGAATTTTTTCATAAAAACTTACGCCAAAGGGAAGAAAAAGGAGTTTTTACACAAGAAATGTGGCTATTTTTTTTTAAAGTAAATGGAGCTTCACTTAGGCGTCTGATGAAAAATGGGATTAGTGATTTTTTAGTATATTGAGCAAACCTCAATACCTTTAAGGGAGATTAGTAAGTGACTTGGGGGAAAGACCTGAAGGGTAGTTAGTCATAATATCTACCTTTCCTGAGCTACATCAAATCACGTGCTCTAGTACTTGTGATAACAGTAAGATGAACATCTTGAGAGGAAAAATCAATCACAAGTATACCCCTGCAACACCAATTTACCTACCGAGCCTACTTTGCCTAACATTTTTTCTTCTTTTCTTTGGGTGCATTTGGACTAGCAAACCCTCATCATCTTTTCTTTTCTTTACATTGTAAGCCTATCTAAATCTCCACTTATTTCTTCCAAGGGCCCATATTAAATTGTTGAGCTCCTTTGCTTCTCTACCTACCTATTTATCTCCCAAGATTGAACAATTTGGACAGATCTTATTCTCTATCTCTAAAACCAGTAAATTCAAAACATGAAGTAGCCAAGATTAAGTTGTTTGGCCATTCATCAATGGTGGCATGTATCAGCAAGCTACACACCATCAGATTATTGCAAAAATGGAATAGTAGTGGCCTTTTGGACTTGCACACTTTCTTGGTGTATCTGATTGGGGTTCATTTCTTTCATTTTCTTGACCATTTCATTCTTATTGCCCTTTGATTTTTATTTTAGGGCATACACTCTTTACCTTTTTTAGTTTTTTTATTTTTTTGACAATATGGAAAACCTTAACAACAAGAGAAGGTATGAACATATTACAGAGCTTACCAATGACAATCGTGAAATATGACACCTATAGGTATAGGAGTATAACACACTCTAGACCAGATCTCTCATATGCAGTAGGGGCAGTTTCCAGATACATGTAGGAGTCGCATGAGCTACACTGGAATGCTGCCAAGCACATCCTCCAATATGTGCATGGCACTATCACCTTCGGGATTCACTATACATCAAGCATTGCATTGAATCTCCTTGCCTTGATAGATTTTGATTGGGCAGGCAACAACATTGATCACAAATCCACCTCCACATATTCACTCAGTCTAGGGTCTGGCCCTATCTGGTTGTCGAGAAAGAAGCAGGATTCTATTGCTCTGTCTTCCACTAAGGCCATGTATAGTGGAGTAGTCAACATCACCATTTAGGCTTTGTGGCTACAACACTTCCTCACTGAGTTGGGCATCTAGTTACACCAGCCCACTGTCATCTGGTGTGACAACCAGAGCACTCTCATATTTTGTAGGGATCCAGTACAGTGGCAATGAACGAAGCACATAGAGATCCATATGCACTACATCAGAAACTTAGTACATGATCAGGTCATTGATTTGCAATTCTGTCCTTTAGTAGAATAGACTGCGGACATCTTCACCAAGACATTCACTGAGCAGAAGTTTCACTCTCTGCGTGATCGTCTTGGAGTGAATGACACAGTTTCTTAGCCACTATCTTTTCTTCCTCTTTTCTTTTGATTACATTGTATTTTGAGGGGGGGGTTTTCCCACGAGGTTTTCCCTCTTTCCTCAATTTTAGTACAAGTTGCATTATATTTTGGGTGACCTTTGGCCTTAGTTACCAGGGTGCATTTTCTATTTTTCCCCATAGTGGTGTTCAAGAGGGGCATTGGAGGTACTACACACGTAGGACCTTCATTACTGGCACATGCAAACACTTAGATAAAGCATGGGACTACATGCAAGATCCTTTCTACATGATTTACTCCCTAATTTGCTCGTCCTTTCACTCCACAACTGGCTAATCCTTTTGCAAGATTTACTCCCTGATTTGCTCCTCCTTTCACTCCACAACTGGCTAGTTCTTTTGCATGATTTATTCCTTGATTTGCTTGTCCATTCACTCCGCAACTGGCTAGTTCTCTCCAGAACTTGTTGTAGGTGTTGAGTCCTCTCATTGATCACCACTATGGCGTATTACCTTGGCATCTTCACCCAATAATGATATATCATGAGAATTGAAACCTATTTTCTAAATCAATTATTCTTTTTGTTTTTTCGATTTTCTTTTAGTTTTTCTGCTCTACAAACTTGTGTGTTAAACCTTTACTAGCTAGATTGATTTGTGCAGGTTTTCTAACACATTTACATATATGACTTATTTGCCATCGTTTTTGTTCCCTATAATTGATAGCATCCTGCATATCATTCCATTTCACAGTGGGAAGAACATAGGTATTCCCTATCTGAGTTTTCATTATTGAAATATCTATTATGATGACTTTGAGTGTAAGATGCTCTCAGGGCTTCTAAATGACATTTCTCTCTTTTATATCTGGTGAAGATAATATTGGCTACTTCGGTAAAGTCTTCTTTAATAGGTGTTGAATTGCCACTTGCATCTACATGCTTATTAATGTAACTCTTTCTTCCATGATAGAGTTACTTTTCTTCTCTAAAGCTAATATCTCACATGGTTGAGGCTATCACATATGATATTTGGAAATTCTGTTAAATATATTTGGAAGATTATCTCAAAGTTGATTAATGAATCTGTAGATGTGCACCAAAGGCACTAATATTGAATCTTCAACAACATTTGGGGTGAGAATATATCTACCACTATTTCAGTTTTATCCCATGTGTATAATTCATTCATAGATATAATTAGGAGGTTTGTGATATACACATACTTAACTAATCACACTTGGCTATTTTTTTCCCATTCCACCTGCAAATACATGGCATTAATCGGAGGCTCCTGCATATCAAAGGTAAATTTTCTAAACATGATATTATATTTTTTATAATTTCTCAACCAATTGTTCTAACTATTTTCAACTAGACCACTTCAGGATTTATCTCATCTATCATTATATATATCTTTATTTTTCTTTGTCTTACTCCACACCATTTTTCTCAAGAATTTGGTCTTCTTAGAAGATAGACTCACATAGAAGTCTGAAACATTGGGTTTAAAACTCTTTAAATTTGACTCACCCATTTGGATTCTCTCTTTAAAATCAACATTTTCTTGTAAATTCATTGTTATCCCTGCTAATGGTTCTTCAATGTTTTCTTAGCAATTCAAACCTCATTGATGATTTAAGTTGTTGTGGATTCACAACTTGTCTTGTTAGGTTATTTGTTCTTTCTATTGCCTCTGTCACTAATGTGGTTGTCCAAATTCAATCCTCATATCCCTTGCTTATCTTTGATATCCTATGTAATTGCCTCCTCGGTTGCTTTCAAATTCTCTTGTGAAGTCGAACACTCATTTTGGGTATTTGTTATTTCAGATTTAGCATCATTATATTGTTGTTTCTGTTAATGCTTTCTACATTCTTTTGAGAAGTGAAGGCTTATATTAGGCGTTTTTTGTTGCGGTTTTTACTTTTTGTTCACACGCTTATGTTCAGTCTTTATTCTTGGTGTTATTTCTCTTGATGTTTGAGGTTTTGTTTTGAATTCCAAGCTGATATTTAGTGTTTATTGGTGTTTTTATGGTTTGATATCTATTGTGGTTTGTTCATATGAATTCAACACTGATCCTTAGCATCACTATTGGTTTCTTTGATTGAGTAATGTAGCATGTGGAGAGAGGTGCAAAGAAGCATCCCGCAATAAGATATGTTTAAGAGATTATGGTACATGTTGTACCAAAATGCTAGTGCGTCCCTCCTCATACATATGGAGACCAGGATCTTGATAAAAATGGCAATGTTTGTATTAAGAAAAAATAAAACCCATTGGTGAGCTCTACGAAAGATAGTTTGAACCAGGAGAGACTGGCTGTGCAGAACGCTCTGCATTGTTCATCAACATTACACATTAAATAGAATACATGGTTTTAGCAAAGTTAGAACATCATCCTAAGAAATAGAAACCAACTCCTATCCTGATTCTACGTGAACCAACTCTACCTATTCTAGGATATTCTCCATTATCTTCAACACTCCCCCTTAATGGAGAATGGGTTCACGTATATGCCTAACATCTCCCTAGACATTTGAAATTTTACTTTTCCAAGGGGCTTAGTGAAAATGTCTGAAACATTATAACATGTATTATAATAATCCAGATGAATTTCTTTAGATTGCACTTTCTCCCTAACAAAATGGAATTGAATATCAGTATGTTTAGTGTTTTTGTGAACACCGGATTGTTGGCCAACTTGATTGAAATATGATTGTCACATCTGATTGTTGTTGTGACTGTCTATTCTTCCCTAGCATCGTGGAGAAGTATCTGCAATCAAACCACCTCGCACTTTGCTGCACACATGGCTTGATACTCTGCTTCTACTGAGGACAAGGAGACTTTGTTCTGCTTCTTGCTGCTCCAAGTGATCACCCCAGATCTAAGACTAAATACATAACCTATTATAGATCTACGATCATCTACATTTCCTACCCAATCTGAATCTGGAAATCCTGCCAATTTAGAATCAGAAGAGTCAGTGTAAATAATTCCACAATCTACAGTACCTTGTAGATAGCTCAAAACATTCTACACTGCATTCTAATGGCTTCCAAGTGGCTTAGACATAAATTTGCTTAACATGCTAATTGAATAAGCGAAATCAAGTCTAGTGGTGGTTAGGTAGATCTGACTCCCAACCAACTATCTATAAAGTGTTGCATCCACCACTTTTGAGCCATCCTCACACTGCATTTTGATGTTTTGCTGCAATGGTACTAGTGCTCGCTTACACTGATCCATTCTAAACTTTTCTAACATGCCATTGACATACTTTGCTTGAGACATAAATCTTTCGCCTGAATCTCTCCAGATCTCGAGACCTAAACAGTCTCTCAGTTTACCAATATTCTTCATCTCAAACATCTCTGACATTTGCTACTTGATTTCATCAATTAGATATATAGCATTACCTGTTATTATCAAATCATCTACATATAATGAAATCAACACAATGCATCCTTGTTGATCTTTCATGGTGTAAAGATTAGGGTCACTCTTACTTCTATAGTAGCGAGCTTGTAGAAAAAATGAATCAATTTTCTCATACCACGACCTGGGAGCTTGTTTTAGTCCATAGAGTGCTTTCTCCAACCTACAGACTAGATGTTCTTTTCCCTTTTGGATAAACCCTTCTCGTTTCTCTAAGAAACCTCTTCTTTCAGTTCTCCATTCAGAAATGCAGACTTTACATCTAGTTGGTGCATCATCCAATGTTTCTTGGTAGCTAAAGAAATTAACATTCTTATGGTATTCAATTTAGCTACAAAGGTGAAGGTTTCTTCATAATCTATCCCTTTTTTTTGTGTGTACCCCTTTGCAACCAATCTGGATTTCAGTTTTTCTATAATTCCATCTGCATTAATTTTTCGTTGATATAACCATTTGCAACCTATGACCTGTTTTCCTCTAGGGAGTTGTACCAATTCCCAAGTGTTCTTTTTGATTATTGAATCGTATCCCTGTTCCATTACTATTTTCCATTCATTATTTTCATTTGCTTCTTTATAACTAGATGGTTCAACCACATTCATCATACTAGTTATAAAAGCATTTTCCCTATATCTTGTAGGAATTTGAGCTTTCCTACCTGATCTCCTGAGTGGTGGGGTGGTGGTTTCAAACCTTATTTCTTCCTGCTGCTGCTGTTGTTGCTATTGCTACTATTGTTGTTACTGTTGTTGTTGTTGTTGTTGTTGTTGCTACTATTGTTGTTGTTTTTCATCCCCTGCCTTTGTTTGCTACTAACCCTAATTGTTCTTTGCTTCTTCTTCCTTAAAGTATGGAATGTCCCATCCGTCATAGTTGTCATCAATTTCTTCATTATCGTGCTCATGGATTTTAACATCTTTACTAACAAAGATCTTGTGAGTAGAGGGATTAAATAATTTGTATGCTTTATATGACGAACAATACCCTATAAAAGTACATCTCATGGCTTTTGAGTCTAATTTCCTTCTATCCTCCTTTGGTATGTGGGAAAATGCTTTACATCCAAATATTCTAAAGTGTTTTACTGGAGGATTATATCCATATAAAGTTTCAAAAGGAGTTTTAAACTCAAGACTTCTTGTAGGACTCCTATTTTTTAAATAAACTGCAGTATTCACTACTTCAGCCCAAAAACCATTTGAAAGATTCCTACCTTTAAGCATACTTCTAGCACATTCTACCAGTGTTCTATTTTTTCTTTCTATCACTCCATTTTGCTGTGGAGTATGGGGTACTGTGGACTACTACAAAATTCCATGATCTTTAAAATACCTAATCAACTCATCTTTCCTGTATTCTCCCCCTTGATCAAAACAGAGAATTTTTATCTGTTTCCTTGTTTGTCTTTCAGTCATATTTTTAAATTGCTTAAAGTATTCAAATGTATTACTCTTCTTACTTAAGAAATACACCCAAGAAAACTGCGTATAGTCATCAATAAACAGTAGGAAATACACTGCACCTCCTAATGATTTTGTCTGCATGGGACCACAAAGGTCTGTGTGCACTAACTCTAGTATATCCCTCTATTTCTTTTCTACTCTAACAGAGAATTCTTCTGTATGCATTTTTCCTAAAGTACAAGCATCACAATGATTATTTACTTGCTTTAGCATAGGAAGATCTCTTACCATTTCTTTCCTCTGTAGTAACAACAAATCATTGTAATTGATGTGGCTGAATCTCTTCTGCCAAAGCTCTTATGTAGTGAGGGTCGCTGTTGTCAATGCTCGAACCGGTGTAGGTCTCACATCCAACTTGTACAGTCCTCCCGTTCGGATCCCTTTAGCAATTGTCTTCAGTCCATTTAGCAGATCCTTAATGTAGCAGATAGATTTTAAAAATTCAACTTTAAAATCTTCATCTCTAATCATAGATACAAAAATCAAGTTCTTTATTATGCCAGGCACATACATCACATTATAAATTTGTTTGATATTACCATCAGGTAGAATAACATAAACTTTCCCACATCCTTTGATTTGATGAATTATGTCATCTCCTAGGTAAATTTGTGGACCTTGATTGATCTCTTTAAAATCCTCCATCCAGTGCTTGTTCCCTATCATGTGTGTTGATGCTCGTGAGTCTACATACCAGATTTTTGCATCAACATTTTCATCACGATCTGCCATGAACAACCTCAAATTTTGCACCTAGTCACAATTCACGAGATGACCTGTATGTCTCTTTGGCTTCTGTTGTTCTTCATTATACTTCTTTTTCCTACACTCCCTGGAAATATGACCCAATTTTCCGCAGTGAAAACATTTAGTTTCAGAGTAGTTTTTATTCGGGTGCATACCTTGGGTCAGATTTGGCCGTTTATGTGAACTTGCTCTGTTTTGTTGTTGTGGGCCTCCTTTCCCTTCGTAGAAGTTTTTCCTCGCCAACAATGCAAGATTTGCACTCTAGGGCTTCAGAGTCGATCTCCTCTCTTCTTCCTGCATCAATATACTTGTCACCTCTTCAAAATGTAGGATCTTTCTCTCGCATTGATCCGAGTGATGAACATCTGATAATTATCAGTGACACCATTCATTGTGATTGTCACAAGATTTGCATCGTCCATTGTATGACCAATATCTGATAATTTGGTTTTCAAATCCTTGATCCTTGCTACGAACGAAGTAATCGTTTTGTTCTCCTCAATTTTCATGGACAGAATCTTACTCTTGAGGAACAAAAGACGATTTTAATTTCTGATCTCATACAATTCCTTCAAAATTCCCGAGATCTTGTTAGTTTACTTACCTTATGTGATGTGTGGTATAATGTAGTCTTTCACATCTTTAACATAGTGTGAACCAGGAGAGTCTAGCTCTGTAGAACGCTCTGCAAAGTTCGTCAGCATTACACATTAAATAGAATACATGGTCTAAGGGAAGTTAGAATAGCATCCTAAGAAATAGAAACTAATTCCTATCCCGAGTCTACATGAACCAACTCTACCTATTCTAGGATATTCCCCATTATGTTCAATAGATCTCTGTCCCTCCTATTCCAACCTCAAGATTCATTGTAGCAAACCTAGGTGCCCTTGAATATGATATATCCACTCCACGTTAAATATATGTACACGTTAAATATATGTCCTATCATTATAGCGTTGACAAGATTTGAGAGATATATAAACATTAGTTTTTACTAGAGGCATGTATAGAAAAGATAAATAGCTTCTAGTTCGGATGGTGCTAATAGAATTTATAATAATTTTGTTGAAATTTAAGTACTATATTATTTAATGAATAAGGGCTTATCAATGTTTGCTACTAGAACACCGAGAATCTCAGCCAGAAAAGCTTGGAAAAATCAGCGGAAAGTCTGCAGCAGCCATGGAGGTGTGGGATTGTAGGTCTTCACTGATAGTAAGTGATGGATAAATATTTACCTTCAACTTTGAAGGGATGTTGGTTGCGTATAGCTTGAAAGGTAAGCTGGTTAACATGATTAATATTATAGTAAATGTCTATTGCTAAAGACCATATTTCCCAAAATGTTATTTGTAAACAATGATCAGTGTGATCACATAAAAGTTTTGTATGCAGTATCGTATCAGCATTATTTATTCCCTTGTTGACAGTCAATATGTTCTATGGTTGGAGAGAGTTTAGAGTGCTTAATATTTTTAGAATGCCAGTTTGGGAAGAATTTAGAATGTTTCCGATCATTTATGACCATGTTTCATAATGACTAATTTTCATATGATACATGCCTAAAATATGTATTGATTTGTAAAATCATATAATAAAAGCAAGTATTTTATAGTTGTTAAAATCTGTTATTTAGTTTAAATATAGTTAAATTTGAGTTTGTATTATTAACTACTAGATGATCAATTAAATGTGTGATGAAAAAATAGATATGAAACTGAAATGTTTTTGCTAAAATGGGGATTTTTGGTATTTGAGTACCCTATCTCATTGGCTGTAATGAAACTCTACAACTTTATTTCGTTGGCAGTGTTTAGTTCATATAGATATGGAAAAACTTAGTTCTACTTAAATGAAATCTGAATTCCAGGAAACTTATTTTTACTGGACTGGTCCTTAAGATTTGTTTTAATAATTTTATTAACAAATTAACATACCTTCAATAAATAATACATATATATATATATATATATATTTAAGTAATAATTTTAATAAATTAAATAAGAATATATAATTATGTAAACTTAAATTATTCTTCAAGAAGTCATTCAACCAATAATCATTTAATAAGAATCTTTAAATAACCTTTAGTATTATTTATTAAACCAATGTTATATAAATGAATAAATTTTCTTTTAATACTATTCACCCATTATTATTATACCTAATTTCTCTTATTCCTATAAATAGAGTATTAATATACTATTCTTAATATTATAAATATAATAATAAGATTAATTTATTATATAATTTTGGCCGAGGTCCTAGAGTCAAAAGTAGCCGTTAAGTAGCCGTTGGACTCTAATGTGAGTCAAAAATAGCCGTTATGTAGCAGTATCTGGGCATTCTATTTAACTTGCTAGGCCAGATCTGTTTCTTCAACTTGTCCTGATGATGAACCACACTAGTTGGTTCGAAACCCGTCGACAAATATCTTTTTCATGTGATTTACAAACTTATTTTGCACAAACATTTGTCTCCCACAATGTTAATGGGCATCATACATGATTGGTATAGAGGTAAATGTAATTGTGTGTGGGAGTGAAAACTAGAGATATGCAGCAAAACTTCTAATGCATAAGAAATAAATTTTACTAATGCATAAGAAATAAATTTTACTGAGTAAAATGGATTGGAAAATGAGATATCAATATCATCAATTGCCAACAACATTCATCCAATGAAATAGATTAGAAAATCAAATAGAAAATCAAGTACAAGTATGCTAAACTACATAAATAAATAAAAATATTTAAAATAAAAACTAAACATTAATATAAACAGAAACTTAAACACAATTTAAATTATTTCTCTTTAAAAAATTAAATAAGAGAAACAGTTATTGAGAAGCTCACTGCACAAGCGCGAGGTGACCTCAAAACTTGGCCTTTAGCTCCTTCGAATGAGGCTTATGGGATTCGAACAGACGAGCCACCCTGCTTGAAAGGAGCATTGAAGCCCTTCCTACAATAAAAAAATAATAATTATCATTTAAACTATTCCAAGCCCATAAGAATAATGTTGGTGTATAGCATAAATAATAACAATTTATTGAGAGATGAAGCCCTTCCTACCATTAAAAATAAATAAAATTATCATTTAAACTATTTCAAGCCCATCAGATTTAATGTTGGTGTATAGCATAAAAATTATAGTAATTTATTGAGAACTAATGTTTATTTATAGAATAAATAATAGTAATTTATTGAGAGATGAAGAAGTCTGTGGGGACAATTGCTTTCTAAGGTTTTCCAATTTATCTCATGACCCCAGGTGTGGGAATATCAGGGTCTAGGTCTTCAATTAAAGAAACCAGATACTAATGATATCTCCATATCAAATTTTCACTCTCCTCCTGTGCTTCACGCCCTTTGTTAAATTCTTTAACAGTAGAAGAGCCAGGAATGGTGGGTGGAGCTACAGTTGCAGAAACCACATGTAAATCTTTCCTCTTTGCCTCAAAATTCTTTCTCTTTTTTTTTATAAATTGTTCTTTAGTTTTCGAAAAGTAGAGATTGTAAAATACTTTGGTTTTATTATTACATTGCCTGACAATTTTGAACGAAAAAGTGGTGCATCCAATAAAACTTCCATTGCTTAATGCACCCATTGGTGTATTACATAAATGTGCAATGGATGGATTGTGAAATGACGTGGGAATGAATCCATAGTATTCAATAATCTTCTTCAACTTTTTGTACAATGACGTGGGAATGAATTTATAGCATTCAGTAATCTTTTTCAAGTTGTGGAATTTTCTAGATTACTTGTTTAGGCTTAAACTAGTCTTTCCATGGAATTTAAAATAAGTAAGAGAAATAGTTGTTGTTTCCAGTAGAGAATTATAGATAAGTGAATGGAAAAAAATAAAGTCAAATTAAACTAAAAAAATACTTTATAATTAATGGAATTGAAATTTAAATAGAAGGAAACAAAGCATAGAAAAAGATAAATAAAAATATAATATAATAAAACAAAAGGTAAAAAATCAAAAATTATTGCAAACTCTTTTTTAAATTATTTTTTCCTCTTTAAAATTTGTCATTTTAAATTGAAAATATGAAGAAAAAACTATAATTCATGAAAATTTGGAAATAATAGAAAAAGGGATAATACAAAACAAAATAAAACTAAAAGCAAAAAAGCTAGTAACTAATACAAAAATAGAAGTTACAAATTGATCCTCACAAGTATATTAAGAAAATTTCAAAAATAAAAAATTATCAAATCATTTTTCATAAAACTAACAAAATTATAATTTTATTTTAAATTATCATTTTTGTTATTAAAGATAAAAATAATTCATATAATCATGGAAGAAGATGCTTATTCATGGACATTTATCCCTATTTTATCCTTGAAATTTTTAATTTGTAAATAGACTTTGTTACAATACCATTGTTTATAATACAACATGCCAAAAAAAACCATAACTCATTTAATGTAATATTTGTTTATATTATAAAACTATAATAATAGTAACTAGAATTGTTCAATATATTGTTTGTAGCTAGTGTTCTGAGCGCGTCGGATCTCACAAACTCTAAATCAATCACATGGGACCCCGTGGGGTGGGGGTGGAGGCCCCTCTTTCAAAATAGAGGTAACCAATCAATCACATCAACAACACAAATGAAAAACTACAAATAATTCTTATGAACATTTGGGAAATACCACTGTCCCTACACGGAAAATCCAATGATAGTCTACATGTACAACTATCAATCATAAAGCCAAAGTGCAATGGAAACCAAGCCCTTGTCATCAACAATCTCAATATATTCATGTGCTAGAAATACCTCGAGAAAAATGCGGGACTAGGGTAGAAAGAATGGAAGAGCAAGTTTCAACTTGAAAATTTATTGTCCCATGGCCTTCAGAGTGCCTCCTCCTCAACTAGCTACATAAGAACTTGGAAATAAAAGGGGAGGTAGAAACAAAAATGAGTTCCACGGGTTTCTTTACTACCATCTTCAATAATACCTCACATAGTGATAACATTCTACAAGGTGACCCATATTTTATAACATGAAGAGGCCTCTTCATGAAGCCCTAGGTGCCTAGATTTAACCCAGAAAAATAAATCTTTATATTTCTCCAAGTATGGATCAAATTATGCTCATTGTCCCAAGAGAATTGGGATATTATGAAATCCCATCCCTCATACGAAACAAGTTAGGGAAACTTGTAATTCTTTCGAATATTACAAAAGTGGGGAAATATGTAGTTACTCGAGGTTATCAAACAAGAAAGGAAAATAAACTTAATACAACCACACAGGTAAAAATTTACGTCGTAAAATCCTGACAGGGTGTCAAGGAAACATCCACAGGGAAAGGGATTGGAATCTCTATTCAATCAATAAATGATTCTCTGTTACAATAGTTCAGGCATTCATTACTTTTATATATGAGCCTCCTCAATTACATAACTACTGATTCGGTATGAAACGAACTTGTCAATAACTAATACAATTTACCTAGATTTACATTAATTAGTTGTCAATTACCAACAAACTCCACCTTCACAACAATTTTCCTAATCCCTTGCCCATGCCCATTCATCATCTCTTCTGTAAGCCAAGAGAAGCTAAACATCATCACAAATTCTCTACTGTAACTTGCTTTGTGAATATGTCTACACAATTCTCCCATGTATGGACCTTTTGAAGAGCTACTTTTCCGCCATCGATCACATGTCTCAGAAAATTATACCTTACATCGATGTGTTTGGTTTTGTTATGATAAGCAGGATTTGTAGCCAAGTGAATAACACTCTAACTGTCACAATTACATTCACTTTCTCTTGCATCCTTCCAATCTCATCAAGTAGACCCTTTAACCAGATTGTTTCTTTACTAGCTTCTCGAGCAGCTATATATTCTGCTTTGGTAGTGGAAAACACAATTGTTTCTTGAAGCTTTGACATCCAACTAACTCCTCCGCCTGCAAGAGTAAAGACATAACGTGTAGTAGATCTTCTTTTTTCCAAATCACCTGCATAATCAGCATCTACATATCCGCAGACTAATCCTTCACTACCATTAGTGATGATGTAATGGTCACTTGTGCCTCTTAGATATCGAAGCACCCATTCCACTGCTCACTAATGTTCTTCACCTGGATTTTCCATGAACCCCCTCACAACTCCAACTGCATGTGAAATGTCAAGTCTTGTAGATACCATTGCATACATTAAGTTGCCTACAACATTTGCATATGCTACATGAGATATATATTGCTTTTATTCATCAGTTCTAGGACTCAAAACTGAAGAAAGCTTAAAATGGGAAGCTAATGGAACATTAATACGTTTCACATTGTTCATATAGAACTTTTCAAGTACTTTCGCCACATACTTCTGCTGTCATAACCAAAGCTTAACATTTTTACTGTCTCTATGTATCTACATGCCCAAGATACGTTTTTCTGCTCCAAGATCCTTCATATTAAATGTCCTCGAGAGCTGAGCATTTAACCTATTGATCTCTTCCATGCGTTTGCTTGCAATAAGAATATTGTCAACATACAAAGCTAAGATAATGAATATGCCATTAAAACTCTTGAAGTATACACAATGATCATACTTACTTGTAATAAAGTTCTGGCTCACCATAAAGGAGTCAAAATTCTTGTGCCATTTTCCGAGAGACTACCTCAGATCATACAATGGTTTCCTGATCTTGAAAACTAATCGTCTACCGTGACCTTGTACAAAACCTTCTAGTTGTTCGATATATAACTCTTCATTCAAATCACCATGTAGAAAAGTCATTTTAACATCTAACTATTCTAACTCAAGATTAAGTAATGTAGTTAGTGCTAACACAATAGGAATAGAAATAAGTTTTACAACTGGTGAAAAAATGTCATGAAAGTTGATACCTTCAACCTGGGAATACCCTTTTGCTACCAATATTTCCTTATACCTTTTGATACTTCCATCAACTTTCCGTTTCAGTTTCAAGAGCCATTTACATCCAACAACACTTCTCCCTTTAGGACGTTCTACAAGATCCGAGGTATTATTCCTTGCTAAGGAATCCATTTCTTCTTCCATAGCCATTTTCCACTTGTCTTGCAAATCTAAATCAAAGGGAAAGAAGTGTAAGTCGAAATGTTGGCATTACAATAAAATTGGACACCTGAAGAAAAACAGTTTGAAACAAAAAGTGTCTCATAACCCGAAGAAGGAGGAAAATCAGGTTGATTCAGGTATGATAGATGAAGTTTTATCTGTTGAAGAATTATGTATGATAAATGAAATTTCACCTGTATGTAATGTCTCTCAGGGTTTTGAAAGTTGGCTGTTAGAATCTAGTGCTTCTCGTCACATGTGTCCACACAGAAATTGGTTTACTTCATATGAAGATGTAAATGGTAGTTCTATGTTTATGGGTAATAATGTATCATGTCAGACTATTGGGATGGGAAATATCCGGATTAAAATGTATGATAACATAGTTAGAACTTTAACTAGTGTAAGAAATTTACGTGAATTAAAGAAAAATTTGATTTCTTTGGGAGTGTTGGAATGAGATGGTTATAAGTTTATATGTCACAATGGAATGTTGAAGGTCTTTATAGGTGCCCTAGTTGTTATGAAAGTAGAAAAGGTTGGAAATCTTTACAGACTCAAGGGAAGTACTCAAGTCAGTGAAGCAGCTATTATGTCAGAAAAAGAAGAAGAATGTACTCACCTTTGGCATCAACGATTGCGTCACATGAGCAAGAAAGGTCTTTAGATATTGATTGAACGTAAATCTCTTCTCGATCTGAAATCTTTGAAGTTGGATTTCTGTAAACATTGTGTGTATTGAAAATAGTGTAAACCGAAATTTAAAACTAGAAATCATAATAGTAAAGATATTTTAGACTATATTCATTCTGATCTGTGGGGACCATCTCCTGTTGTATCATATGGAGGTGCTCTAAATTTTTCAACATTTATTGATTATTTATTCCATAAAGTTTGGGTCTTTATGCTAAAAAAGAAAGCTGATGTATTCAATATCTTTAAACAATTTTAATGCAATGGTAGAGAAAATGACAGGAAAATCAATTAAATGTTTCAGAAATAACAATGGTGGTGAATTCACTTCAATATAATTTGAACAAACTTGTAAGGATGAAGGAATTTTTAGACACAAAACCACTATTTATACTCCTCCGCAAAATTGTGTTGCTGAACGTATGAATAGGACTCTTATGGAAAGGGCTAGAATCATGATCAACAATGCTAACTTACAAAAGGAGTTGTGGGTAGAAGCAATATCCACTGCTTGTTATTTAGTTAATAGATCACCGTTAGTAGCAATTAATTGTAAAATTCCTGAAGAAGTTTGCTCACGTGAGTCTTGTGACTATTCGCATTTAAGGATATTTGGATGTGATTCTTATGCTCTTATTCCCAAAAATCAGCGTTCAAAATTAGATCCAAAATCAAAATGTTATGTCTTTGTTGGGTATGACTATGCACTTTGTTGGGTATGACTATGCAGTGAAAGGATAAAGGTTGTGGGATCCTACATCGCGAAAGATAGTCATTAGTAGAGATGTAACACTTGATGAATCTTCTTTTTCTAAAATCAAATGTTGAAAGAATTGAATAGGAACATGTATCGCCAAATCAAAAAATTCAGTTGGAGGCCAAACCTTTCAGTGACACTCAAAAGCAAAAAGAGAATTATAGAGAAAAAGGTGTTGAAGATACAAAACAAACTATTGAAGTTTCTGAACCAGTTCAACAACCAATCACTCTAAGAAGGTCTACAAGGGAAAGAAAAACTCCCAAAAGGTATGAAGATTCTACTTCATCTTTTGCTTTGATTATTGAAGGTGTGGAACCTTGTGGTTATGAGGAAGTAGTAGATGATACGGTTAGTGAAAAGTGGAAAATGGCTATGGAAGAAGAAATGGATGCCTTAAACAAGAAAAATACCCAGGATCTTGTAGAACTTCCTAAAGGGAGAAGTGTTGTTGGATGCAAATGGGTCTTCAAACTGAAACGGAAAGTTGATGGAATCAAAAGGTATAAGGCGAGGCTAGTAGCAAAGCGGTATTCTCAGGTTGAAGGTATTTACTTTCATGAGATTTTTTTCATCAGTTGTAAAACTTACTTCTATTCATACTATGTTGGCACTAACTGCATTACTTAATCTTGAGTTAGAATAGTTAGATGTCAAAACAACTTTTCTACATGGTGATTTGAATGAAGAGTTATATATGGAACAACCAGAAGGTTTTGTACAAGGTTGTAGCAGAATATTAGTTTGCAAGCTCATGAAATCATTGTATGGTCTGGGGGAGTCTCCCAGACAATGGTACAAGAGGTTTGACTCCTTCATGGTGAGCCAAAAATTTATTAGAAGTGAGTATGATCATTGTGTACACTTCAAGAGTTTTAATGGAATATTCATTATCTTAGATTTGTATGTTGATGATATGCTTATTGCAAGGAAAAGCATGGAAGAGATCAACAGCTTAAAGACTCAGCTCTTTAGGACGTTTGATATGAAGGATCTTGGAGCAGCAAAACATATCTTGGGCATGGAGATACACAGAGACGGGAAAAATGGTAAGATTTGGTTATGACAGTAGAAGTATGTGGACAAAGTACTTGAAAATTTTTGTATGAACAATGTGAAACCTGTTAATGTTCCATTAGCTTCCCATTTTAAGCTTTCTTCAGTTTTGAGTCCTAGAACTGATGAAGAAAAGTAGTATATGTCTCATGTAGCATATGCAAATGTTGTAGGAAACTTAATGTATGCGATGGTATCTACAAGACTTGAAATTTCACATAAAGTTGGAGTTGTGAGTAGGTTCATGGCAAATCGAGGTGAAGAACATTGGTGAGCAGTGAAATGGGTGATTCAATATCTAAGAGGCTAAAGTGACCAATGCATCATTTTTAATGGTAGTGAAGGATCAGTCTACGGATATGTAGATGCTGATTACACAGGTGATTTCGAAAAAACAAGATCTACTATAGGTTATGTCTTTACTCTTGCAGGTGGAGCAATTAGTTGGATGTCAAAGCTTCAAGAAACAGTTGCATTGTCCACTACTGAAGTAGAATATATAGTTGCTTCAGATACCAGTAAAGAAGCAATCTAGATAAATTGTCTACCTGATCAGATTAAAAGGATGTAGGAGAAAGTGAATGTACTTTAGGATAGTGGGAGTGCTATTTACCTAGCTACAAATCCTACTTATCACAGCAGAACCGAGCACATTGATGTAAGGTATCATTTTCTCAGACATGTGATCGATGGCGGAAAAGTAGCTTTTCAAATCGTCCATACACGGGAGAATTTTGCGGACATATTCACAAAGCCAGTTATAGTAGAGAAGCTAAAATGGTGTTTAGATTCTCTTGGCTTGCAGAAGAGATGATGAATGGGCATGGGCAAGGGATTAGGAAAATTGTTGTCAAGGTGGAGTTCATTTGTAACTGATAACTAATAAATGTAAATTTTGGTAAATTGTATTAGTTATTGACAAGTTAGTTTCATACTGAATCAATAGTTATGTAATTGAGGAGGCTCATCTATAAAACTGATGAATGCCCAAACTATTGTAATTTAGAATCATTTATTGATTGAATAGAGATTCCAATCCCTTGCCCTAAGGATGTTTCAGTTACACGCTATCACCGTTTTACCACTTAAATTGTGAGTTTTTTTACCTGTGTGGTTCTATTCAGTTTATTTTTCCTTTCTTGTTTGATAAACTCCGGTAACTGCAAGTGGTATCAAAGCGAGCTGAGTTAAGTTGGAGGTGAATGCTAGTGAAAGAAAATCAAAGCTCCGTGAAACCCTGCGTGGTCATCTTTGGAGGTGATTGCATATTATAATTTTTTTCTTAGGACTGTCAAGGAGGGCACCATTGTTGCGTTATTGCTAAAAGAGTTTTCTTCCAAAGGGAGCCATCGAGGGCCCATAGAGGAGTGTTGCTACATACCCATCAGAGGAGAAGTGCCTGCTCTCTGCTTCTGCTAGTTTCCTCTGCGTGCTGGTTGAGGAAGCCAGAGTCGTCAAGTGTTGGATAAGAGCCATGTTCTCTGCCCTCTGCGTGTGTGTGGACCAAAGCTTGGAGAGCCTACCGCCATAGCCCGTATCTCTGCCATCTATGTGTGCATGGACTATAGCTCGGAGAGCCTACCACCAGAGGAGAAGAGTCGTCGTTGCAAAGAGGAACATCCATTGAGTAGGTGTTTTTGTTGGCGTTGTGGAAAGGAGCGCGGCTGTCCATTTCAGTTTGCTACCTTTTGCGTGCCCTGCGTGGCTTGTTCTCAGTCTGTTGGCCACTTGGGTGTGAAGGAAGCCCTGCATGGCTGCATGTGAAGGGTGGAACCTGCCTACTGCAAACCATTTCCTGTGTGTGAAGGGAGGGACCTACGTGCTGGCCAAGGAAGCGAGCAGAACCATAGCGAGGAAGAGTGTTGGCCATATGTGTGTTAAAAAAAAGGCATTTTTTCAAATCTATTGAAGAATTGTTTTTGACTCGTTAATTGTTTTTACATTGAAATAATTCAAAAGAAAATTTTTCCAGAAATTATTTGTTGTGGGTTAAAGAAAAACAGTGATTTTTTTTTTCCTCCACAAAACTATAGTGGTTTTTTAAATTGAAGAAAAGAAATTCCTAGTTTATTGGAGTAGGTTTTCTATCAATTTAAAAAAAAAAAAGGAAACTCAAGTAAGCAGGAAAGCCTAGGAGGTGAAATACCAAAAACCTAGAAGTTGAAAGACTGAAACCGTAGGAGGAAAGAAATGGCCAAGATGTCAAATGCAAAGTTCGAGGTGGAGAAATTCATGAGAAAGAGCAACTTTTCTCTATGGAAACTAAAAGTTAGGGGTTTGCTTGTACAACAAGGATTGCACAAAGCTTTGGATGGGGCAAATAAGAAACTCACTAGCATGAAAGATTCAGACTGGGAGGACTTGGATGTCTGAGCTCTCAGTACCATTCAGTTATTCCTGGTGGATGAAGTTCTCTTCAAAATTGTTGAGGAGAGTACAACTTCATGTTTATGGGAAAAATTGGAAAATCTATATATGACAAAGTTGTTAACCAATAGAATTTATTTGAAAAGACAACTATACAGTGTTCGAGTGAAGAGGGTTCAAAAGTTTCAGAACATTTGAATGTTTTTAATACACTTATATGCCAATTAGTAGATATGGAAGTTAAAATTCAGGAAGAAGTTATAACATTGTTGTGTTCTCTTCTTGAGTCATGGGACCACTTTGTAACTTCAATTAGTTTGAGCACTCATGATTCTTTAAAATTTGAATCAGTTGTGGGAGCTCTCTTCTTTCAAGAAGTACAAATGAAATCTAGTACTGAAACAACAACATCAGAAGCCATGATAGCTAGAGGACAGTGAAAGGAAAGAGGAGAAAAAATAAGGGGGCCTTCCAAATCTAAATCAAAGGGAAATAAGTGTAAGGAAAAATGTTGGCACTGCAATAAAATTGGACACCTGAAGAAAGACTGTTGGAAATGAAAAGAGTCTTATAACCCAAAGAAGGAAGCAAATTAGGTTGATTCAAATATGATAGACAAAGTTTTATCTGTTGAAGAACTATGTATGATAGATGAAACTTCACCTATATGTAATGCCTCTTAGGGTGGTTGTTCCATATATGACTCTTCATTCAAATCACCATGTAGAAATTTTTTTTTAACATCTAACTATTCTAACTCAAGATTAGTAATGCAGTTAGTGCCAACACAGTATGAATAGAAACAAGGGTTACAACTAGTGAAAAAATATCATGAAAGTCGATACCTTCAACTTGAGAATACCCTTTTGCTACGAGTCTCACCTTATACCTTTCGATACTTCCATCAACTTTCCATTTCAGTTTGAAGACCCATTTGCATCCAACAACACTTCTCCCTTCAGGAAATTATACAAGATCCCACGTATTGCTCTTTGCTAAGGAATCCATTTCTTCTTCCATAACCATTTTCCACATTTTGCTATCCATATCATCTACTGCTTCCTCATAACAAGAAGGTTCCCCATATTTAGTAATCAAAGAAAAAGATGAAGTATAATCTTCATACCTTTTGGGAGTTTTTCTTTCCCTTGTAGTCCTTCTTAGAGTGACTCGTTGCTGAATTGGTTCAGAAACTTCAACTATTTCCTTTGTATCTTTAACACCTTTTCTCTAGAAGTCTCTTCTTGCTTTTAACTGTCACTAAAAGGTATAACCTCCAACTAAATTTGTTGATTTGGCTATACCTGTTCCTGTTCAATTCTTTCAACATTTGATTTTAAAAAAGAAGATTCATCAAATTTCACATCTCTACTAATGACTATCTTCCGTGATGTAGGTGCCACAACCTATATCCTTTCATTGCATAGTCATACCCAACAAATACATAACATTTCAATTTTGAATCTAATTTTCAACATTGATTTTTAGGAATAAGAGCACAAGCATCGCAGCCAAATATCCTTAAATATGAATAATCGCAAGACTAACCTGACCAATTTCTTCAGGAATTTTATAATTAATTCCTACTGAAGGTGATCTGTTAACTAAATAACAAGCAATGGTTAATGCTTCTGCCCACAAATCCTTTTGCAAGTTAGCATTGCTGATCATGCTTCTGGCTCTTTCCATAAGATTCTGATTCATATGTTGAGCAACACCATTTTGCTGAGGAGTATAAACAACAGTTTTGTGTCTAACAATTCCTTCATCCTTACAGCATTGTTCAAATTCTATTGAAGTGAATTGACCACCACTGTTAGTTCTTAAACATTTAATTAGTTTTCCTACTCTTTTCTCTACCATTGCTTTAAACTGTTTAAAGATATTGAATACATCAACGTTCTTTTTCAGTATAAAGACCCAAACTTTATGGGAGAAATCATCAATAATCGTTAAAAAATATGGATCACCTTCATATGATACAACATGAGATGGTCCCCACAGATCAGATTGAATATAGTCTAAAATATCTTTACTATTATGATTTCTAGTTTTAAATCTTTGTTTACATTGTTTTCCATACACAAAATGTTTATAGAAATCCAACTTCAAAGATTTCAGATCTGGAAGAGATTTATGTTTCATCAATATCTTAAGACCTCTCTCGCTAGTGTGACCCAATCGTTAATGCCAAAGGGAAGTACCTTATTCTTCTTTTTCTGACACAATCGCTGCTTCACTGACCTCAGTACTTCCTTTGAGTCTGTAAACATTTCCGAACTTTTCTACTTTCATAACAACTAAGGTACCTTTATAGACCTTCAACATTCCACTCTCACCTGTAAACTTATAACCATTTGAATCCAACACTCCAAAAGAAATAATTTTTTTCTTCAATTCAGTTACACGTCTAATAGTAGTTAATGTTCTAACTGTGTTACCATACATTTTAATCTTGATATTTCCCATCTGAGTAGTGTGACATGATACATTATTACCCATAAACATAGAACTACCATTTACATCTTGATATGAAGTAAACCACTTTATGTGTGGACACATGTGATGAGAAGCACCAAAGTTTAAGATCTAGCTTTCAAAACCATGAGAAACATTACATACAGGTGAAGTTTCATGTATCACACATAATTCTTCAGCAGATAAAACTTCGTCTATCATACCTAAATCAACCTGATTCGCTTCCTTCCTCGGGTTATCAGATTCTTTTTCGTTTCCAACAGACTTTCTTGAGGTGTCCAATTTTATTGTAGTGCCAACATTTTGCCTTACACTTCTTTCCCCTTGATTTAGATGTTGAAGACCCCATTTTTTTCTCCTCTTTCCTTTAACCGTCCTCTAACTATCATGGCCTCTAATGTTATTGTTTCAGAACTCGATTTTCTTCGTACTTCTTTAGACAACAGAGCTCCCACAACTGATTCAAATTTCAAATAATCAGTGGTTGTCAAACTAATTGAAGTTATGAAGTGGTCCCATGACTCGAGCAGAGAACACAACAAGGTTGTAGCTTTGTCTTCTTCCTGAATTTTAACTTCCATATATGCTAATTGGCATATAAGAGTATTAAAAACATTCAAATGTTCTACAACTTTTGAACCCTCCTCCATTCGAAGATTGTACAGTTGTATTTTCAAATAAATTCTATTGGTTAACAACTTTGTCATATATTTTTTTTCCATTTTTTTCCATAAACATGTAGTTGTACTCTCTTCAACAATGTTGAAGAGAACTTCATTTGCCAGGCATGACTTGATGGTACTGAGTGCTCAGACATCCAAGTCCTCACAGTCTAAATCTTTCATGCTAGTCCTCCCCATCCAAAGCTTTGTGCAAGCCTTGTTGCACAAGTAGATGCCTAAATTTTAGTTTCCATAGATCAAAGGTGCTCTTGTCATTGAATTTCTCCACCTTGAACTTTGCATTCGACATCTTGGCCATTTATTTCCTCCTAGGGTTTTGGTCTTTCAACTTCTAGGGTTTTGGTCTTTCACCTCCTAGACTTTCCTAGTTACTTGAGTTTCTTTTTATTTTATTTTTTAAATGGATAGAAAACCTACTCCAATAAACTGGGAAATTTGTTTCTTCAATTTAAAAAACCACTACACTTTTCTGGAGGAAAAAGAAATTTCACTACTTTTCTTTAACCCACAACAAATAATTTCTGGAAAAAATTTCTTTTGAAATATTTCACTGTAAAAATAATTACCAGGACAAAAAAAATCTTTCAACACATGTTCAAAAATACCATTTTTTTAAGACATAGATGGCTAACACTCTTCCTCATTGTGGTTCTGCTCACTTCCTTGGCTAGCACACAGGTCTGTCCCTTAACACACATGAAATGGTTTTCAGTAGGTAAGTTCTACCCTTCACATGCAGCCACGCAGGGCTTCCTTCACACACAAGTGGCCAACACACTGAGAAGAGGCCACGCCAGGCACGCAGAAGGCAGCAAACAGAAACAGACAACCACACTCCTCGGCACAGGGCTAGCAACAGAACCTACTCGATGGCTCTTCCTCTCTGCAATGACGACGGTTCTCCTCTGGTTGTAGGCTCTATGAGCCCTGGTCCATGGACACATAGAGGGCAAAGATACGAGGTGTGGTGACAGGCTCTCTAAGCTCTGGTCCACACACATGCAAAGGGCAGAGATATGGGCTCTGGTGGTAGGCTCTCTCAGCAAATCGACGGTAGCGCGTAGAGGACACGACTCTTGTCCAACACTTGACAGCTCTGGCTTCCTCAACTAACACACAAAGACAACCAGCACATGCAGAGAGGAGGCACTTCTCCTTTGATGGGTACGCAGGAGCACTCCTCGACGGGCCCTCGATGGCTCCCTCTCGCGGAAAACTCCGTCAACAAAAACGTAGTAGTGCTTCCCTCCTTGACTATCCAAAAAAAAAAATTATAATCTGCAATCATCTCCAAAGACGACCACACAGGGTTTCACACAGCTTTTCCTCGACCAACATGTATAAGCAACCAACACACACAGATAGTAGCCACTTCTCCTCTGTTGGGTATGCAAGAGCACCCCTCGATGGGTCATTAACGACTCCCTCTGGTGGCAAACTCTTTCAGCAACAACGCAGTAGTGGTGCCCTCCTTGACGGTCCTCAAGAAAAAGATTATAATCTGCAATCACCTCCAAAGATGACCACGCAGGGTTTCACGTAGCTTTGATTTTCTTTCACCAACATTCACCTCCAACTTAACTCAACTTACTCTGATACTACTTGTAGTTACCAGATGTTATCAAACAAGAAAGGAAAAATAAACTGAATACAACCACACACGTAAAAAAAACTCAGGATTTATGTGGTAAAACCCTAACAAGGTGTCAAGGAAACATCCACGAGGCAAGGGATCAGAATCTCTATTCAATCAATAAATGATTCTCCATTACAATAGTTCACGCATTCATCAGTTTTATATATGAGCCTCCTCAGTTACATAACTATTGATTCGGTATGAAACTAACTTGTGAATAACTAATACAATTTACCCAAATTTACATTAATTAGTTGTCAATTACCAATAAGAAAGACGTCCTATGCCCCATTATGTGTATATATGGACCTGACCAAGCCTTTACCAACATGAAACCAGTTCAATTGTGAAGACAATGTCTCAAAGCAATCTATAGAATATGAACAAATTCCCTTTCGTTGTCTTCATTTTCATGCCTAAGATCACCTCTTTAGAGATTGTCCAAAGAAACATACACAAGTGGATGCAAGCAACCACTTAGCTAATCAATTTGCATAAGAATATGGATTCAAAATGGCAGTTGGAAAAACAAGTTCAACCCAAAGGCATGGCAACAATGCACCTCAACAAATTAATGAACAAGAAAATAGGTATACAACCTTGCAACAATTTCAAGGCGGAAACACACTAGACCAAGAAGCAACAAAGGTGGCATCTCCTATGAACCATACTTCAAAAGGAAAATCAAGAAAATACCATTATGTCTTGGGTATGCCATCATTGGATTTATTCCTCGATGGAAAAACTGTCCAAGAAGAGAAACCATTCCTAATGGATGAAGAATACCTTCCAAATCTAGAGCTGCAGGAAATGAACATACAAAACATTATAGAGGAATGGTAAAGGAAAGATTCAGATGCCACCCGAGAGTAACAAGTCCTACTTATTGCAAGAGATTACCTTCATCATCAAGATATGCTCCTGGATAGAGAAAGAATATCAGGTAATCACCTCTCACCCTCCTCGTCATTCTCATTGCAAGGAATAAAATGTAATCCCCCCTAGGACTACTCTCTTTTTGCAAAAGAGACAAAGAAGAAAGGTAGAAAATCAAATAGCCAACTCCTTCAATATTTGGGTTAATTTCTAGCCAAATCGAGCATAGTGGCACCTGTGACATCCATATTTCCCTCTATCCCAAAATCTTAACGATGACGTTCATTACCTAGAAAATTAGAGATCTAAACAACAAATCCAAACGCAAGCTCCTAAAAAACGATATCGAAAGAAGAGCTTAATATTCTACTGTTGCAAGAAACAAAATCTTCTCAGTGACATCTAGTGAAAGTAATAAACACCTTATGGAAGAATAGACAGTCTATAGATCAGTGTGCAATGGGGGCTTTTGGAGGTCTAGGGATCCTATGGAAGCCCACAATGGTTACGCCCAAGGAATCATTTTCCCTTCCTCGAATCCTGACACCCTTTTTTCAATTAATAGGATCCTCTTAGTCAACCTTCATTTCAAATGTTTATGAACCCCCTATCTCCCAAGACAAAATATTGTTCCTAGACCATATGTCCACAACTGCTAGGCTCATCAACCAAAACGAATGGATTATTGGGGGAGACTTCAATATGATTAGATCCTTGTATGAAAAGAAGGGAGGAAATAGAAATTTGGATGAAGATACCTAAATTTTTAACTCGCTCATTGACAACTACGACCTGATAGATATTAAGATGAATAATGGAATATATACATGGAGCAACAAAAGAGGAGGTTCTCACCAAATGGTCTCTAGCCTAGATCGCTACCTCATCTCTGAATCTCTACTCATGTCTTAGATAAAAATTTAAGCCAATATAATGGCCAACTATGGATCAAATCGTTTGCCCATTGAGCTTCAATTAAGTTTGAATTCAATGCCCTACAATAAGCCATTCAGATTTGAATGCTTATTTCTAAGACATCACAATTTTTCCTCCACTTTGGAATCACGGTGGAAGGAGTGTCCAACAGAATTTCATGTATAGATTCAAACAATGACTTTGATTTATCAAGAAAAAGGTGAAAACATGGAACAAGGAAGGCTTTGAGAACATTTTCCCACACAAACTCTAACTTGAAGAAGAAATGAAATTATTCCAACAAACAATAATAACTAAAAGGATATGAAAGTATATGAAAGAAAAGGAAATTCCTCTACATCGCCAACTTGAAGAAATAATGGCCCAAGAAGGAATTATTTATAAGCAGAAATCATGGGTAAACTGGCTCACGGAGGAGGAGCACAATTCCAAATTCTTCGAGATGTCGATGGTGAATTTCTGGCTCCAAAATAATATTAATCACCTTAGTACCTAGAATAATCAATTCATTAGGGATCATCAAGACATGGTCCTCTCTCACCATTTCCAATCACTTCTTACAAAGCTTATCTCACACGAGAAGATTGATATTCAAAAAATTATTTATATTAATGCCTTTAAAACAACCTTCTTCTATAATATTTTATAACAAACTTCTTATATATTATTTGGTTTTAGTGTAATTTAATTTTATGTTAAGTGAAAAAAAAACAATCAAAATATGAATTTTCAAATACTTTATTATAGTATTAAGTTAAACAATCTTAATATACATTTTGAAATACTTTATTATGTTATTAAGTTAATTATAATTATAAAATACATTTGATTTAGTTTCATATTGAAATAAAGTTTAGTATTATAAACCTTATTAAGATTTATATCGTACATATACTCATATTAGTAAATATAGTTAATGCTTTCCCATATCTCAACCATTGTACTAATTGTTAGATAAATTACTTTTATAATTTAATTACATATTAACTAGTAAATATCTCATAAAAAAATCCAACCGCAGAAAAATGAAACATCAGCATTGTAATGGCATATTTAACCAATGAACTTCTCTATTTATATAATAAAATGGTAAGGAGCTACATCATTTTTCCCAATAACAATTTTATGATTGAAATTTTATAAGTAATTCTCTTCAAAAACGTAAGTAGTGTTTTTTACTATAAATTGTTTAAAAGACATTATTTAAGTTGTGAGCTATCCCGGTAGTATTGCCGAAGATATAGTCACGTAAGCAACGAGGTCATTTTTTCCTACCAACAACTTTATAACGAACTTATAGAAAAATATAAATAATTCTATTAAAAAACGTAAACAAATTAATCTGGTTATAAATATAGTATTGAAGTTGTGAGCTAGTCCGATAGTATTGGAGCACACGTAATTTACTGAGAGGATACCTGCGATGGCGACAGCTCGAACATGCCAACAAGTAAACCAATTAATTAAACCATAGCATATCCTATGAAGAACAACTTTCAAAAATCTGCTTCATTCGAGAGGTTCATTTGCCAGACTGGAAAAAAGGTGCAATTTAATTTGTTTATAAATCATAATTGCTTTGGTTATTTTAAACGCTTTCTTTACATCTTAAAAGCGAAATTTCTTTCAGATTTTGGTTATACAATTATTAATAAGATTATTCTTTAGGGTTGTTTTATATGTATTCTTAATACATCAATGAATTCAGCGTTGAATTGTTAACAAAGTTAGCAAAAAGAACAATCTTAATAATACATATAATTTTATTCTAATAATAATAAAAATAGGAGTATTGAAAAAGAATGGTAACGTGAATTTGGTGAAATTGTGTCGAACTTACTTTGAAGATATATATTAAGCAAATTTCTTTTGGAGGAAATAACAGAACTTAACTCTGAGGGTCTTGATAAGAATTGATTTGGGGTTTACAAAAATTGATTCTATCATGTTTCATTTAGGAGGTAATTTAATAACAAGAACTTGAACAATTTAACTAACCCTATTAAGCATTCTTAACCTAATTCATTTGGGAATTAAACATGCATTATACTCCTGAATATTTCCGGCCGAAGTTTATTGGATGACTTCATAAAGTACATTAATATTTTGGTCCGGTCGGAGCATGCGAATGCATTTGACTATTTAAAAAACATTATACTACTGGATATTTCCTCCTGAAGTTTCTTGCCGCACCCAGATAAAGGAAGATGTGTTTCCTTACAATAAATGATATGCAAGTTGTCAATGGTTTGGCCCGAGCTTACAGTGGAATGTAGATACCCAGATGGTAATTGCGTAAATCCAACTCACGGCGCATAACATAGACCCAGTTGGCAATGGCCTAGATTCATCTTACAGCGCGCAGCAGTAATGCAGCTTACAAGATATGACATATTTGCCATCGTTTCGGTTCCCTATAATTGAGAGCATCCTGCATCTCATTCCATTGCAGAGTGAGAAGAAGATAGGTATTCTCTATCTGAGTTTTCATTATTGAAATATATATTACAATGACTCTGACTCCTGAGTGTAAGCTGCTCTCATGGCTTCTAAACGCTATTTCTCTATTTTATATCTGGTGATGATAGTACTGGCTGTTCCGGTAAAGTCTTCTTTAATAGCTGTTGAATTGCCGCTTGCATCTACATGCTTATTAATGTAACACTTTCCTCCATGATAGAGTTAATTTTCTTCTCTGAAGCTAATATCTCGTGTGGTTGAGGCTTTCACGTCTGATATTTGGAAATTCTGTTAAATATATTTGGAAGATTATCTCAGAGTTGATTAATGAATCTGCAGATGTGTGCCAAAGCCATTAATATTGAAGCTTCAACAACAATTGGGGTGAGAATATATCTACCGCTATTTCAGTTTTATCACGTGTATAATTCATTCATAGATATAATTAGGAGGCTCGGCTTTACACATATTTAACTAATCACACTTGGCTACCTTTTTTCCCATTCCAGCTGCAAATACATGGCATTAATAGGAGGCTCTGTAGATCATAGATAAATTTATCGATAGACAGACTCTAGAATTTATCTCATCTATCATTATATATATTCTTGTTTTTCTTTATGTATCATGATATATATTCTTGTTTTTCCTTGTCTTACTCTACACCCATCTTTTCAAGAATCTGGGCTTCCCCCGAAGATCACCTCACATAGAAGTCAGAAACATTAGTTTTAAAACTCTTTAAATTTGATTCACCTATATGAATTCTCTCTTTAATATCAACATTTTCTTGTAAATTCATTGTTATAGCTGGTAATGGTTCATTGATGATTTAAGTTCTCGTGGATTCACAACTTGTCTTGTTAGGTTATTTGTTGTTTCTATTGCTTCCGTCACTAATGTGGTTGTCCAAATACAATGCTCATATCCCTTGCTTCTCTTTGATATCCTATGTAATAGCTGTTTCGGTTGCTTTCAAATTCTCTTCGAAGGCAGTTTTAGAATCATTATATTGTTGTTTATGTTATTGCCTTTTACATTTTTTTGTAAGTACTTACTACTAATACATGTAAGGGGTTTTAAGACAATATTTAAGAAAATATTTGAGTCAATTGTCTTTACTTAAGACAAAAAGAAACTTGTGTATTGTCTTAAATATTGTCTCTAAGCCCGTGTCTCAAAATATAATGTCTCGAAAATATAATGTCTCAAAAAATTGTCTCTATTAACATAATATAGAACACATATTATTATTGTCTCTATAAAGACAAGAATTGTTGTCTTAGACAATTTGATTTGTTTCTCTAGACACAATTTCATTTGTCTTTATTGAGACAACCTCATTTGTGTCTCTTTAGAGACAATACATTTTTGTGTTTTTATAGACAATCTCTGAGATTAAAAACATATTGTCCATAATTCAAACTATTATCTCTAGAGACAATATAAAAAATTATT
>APFE030896739.1:27945-68090 GCA_000404065.3 Pinus taeda | reverse complement strand
GATTTTTAAGGTAAAATAATTTTATATTCTAAAATTTGGGCGAATCATATTTTATAAAAATTGGAAATTGGCGAATCGTTTTTTGGAAAAATCATGGAAAATTAGCCCATTGGGCGAACATTAGCCCCTAAAATTTTCCATGAATGTGAGAATGCCAAAAGCCAGGGAAGAAGAACAGTGCTTGCCAAAAGGCAGGGAAGAAGAACAGCAACAACTGGCAGGGTAAAAGCAGTGAAAATATCTTCAAGAGTGACATAAAAGAATGGGAAAAAGCAGTAAGGCAACTCAACCAATATTTGGAAAAAGTAGTCACACTTCAAATCAACGATTGAAAGTGTCTCACCTGATCCAACGGAGTAGTATAAAAGTGTTGACGATTGTTGATGCATAGGAATGCCTATCGGCCTAAATATTACCTTTGTTTAGCAAGAGGGGATTCAATTCATTACTAAATTTACACCCAAGTTTTACTTTGTGTTCCAACAAAACCTGGCACCCCTATAAATCTGTAGGTTTACTCTGTCAATTAAATAATAACAAGTTGTGTGTGTGGAGCGCTCAGTCCAACATTCACATTTCCACACGAGTGATTACCAACATCACAATGCAACATTCCATTCCTGGCGTGGTTTTCTTCCAAGAGACATGAAGACAAGTAACACTTCAGAAAATATTGCTCGAGCATTAAACATGTCAAACTAATAGCAGATAAAATGTGATGCTTAAGCAATAAAATGGCATAGAACTATTTCCTTCAAAGCCAAAGTTACCCAGCATTGGTGTAATGCCCCGAGAAAACGATGTAAATATTTGATTTACTGTGGTAGAAACAAACTGAACTTGTTATTAGTATTTGATTAAAAGTTAAATATAATTTGGTGAATTGTGAAAATGTAAAAGTGTTTCCTGAAAGAAAGTAAATCCTCAAGGAGGAAGTTGTCCTCTTGAGGTGGGAAAAAAATTGGTTGTTGAGGAAGCAACCCTAACTACCTTCCCTAACTCGAGGGTTTCCACGGAAAAGAGGAGAAGGGAGGAAATTTTTTGTGTTGTAGTGACAGGCAGAAGAAGAGACTCCAGGAAACAAAAAAGTGGCTAAGTCTGGTGATGACCAGATATCCCTGCTCGTTGTATGAGCAAATTGTGCAAGATTGAGGTCTGGCAAGAAGCAAGGGGGGAGATTCTGCTCTTGAAGGGTGAATCTTGTGGTTGGGCAGTTTGATAGATGATAGACCGAGTTTTGGGTGATTGTTAGAAGATGACATTCTATCCAAGGAACTCCAGACCCCATGTTTTGTTTCAGGAGTCAGCTAGAACTGACATTTCAACCAGAAGAATTTCAAGTACGAAGTAATCCCTAGAATTGATACTAACTTGGTAATTTTATAAGGTTATTCTTAGTTTTCCTCTTTCCTGTTATATAATGAAAGGAGGGTGAGAGAATTCCTATAGGGAATTGGACTGTGCGAGGGTATAATAGGGAGGGAAAGATTTTATTTTTGTCTTTCATTTTTCTTTTCTCTTAAAAAAAAAACACATATGGTTCAGCAAGTTAAGTGTGAGCGAGAGTTGCTGGGAAAACCCTTTCAAATATTACGGAAAATAGAAAATGGTTAATGTAGAGACTCATTATAATTACAGAATTCTTGCAACTAAAATGTCATTGCAATGAAAACTATTAGATTTCATAAATCATCAGAGAGTTCAACAGTTATCTATTCTATGTCCAATTCCTATATAAGTCGTGAAACGTAGCAAAACAAGAAAGCTCATTTCTGGAAACTCGAACCCGAAACATTTACAGAGTCAAAATTATAGACAGACTCAAAGAAAAACACTAAGGAACAAAGCCGTAACCGCGAGGGTATGTCAGCTCCAGGACCAGAGTTACACATTCATATTAGCATACAGGTAAAAGAATCTTTAAGTCGACACTGTAACCATAAATATTTATATATATAACATAGCCAGGCAGTTATACAGAAGTCGCGGCTCCAAAAGGGAACAAGAAAAACAAAGAATACATACAAGTGTGGGCCTGGAATCGAGTTCAGGTAGTACTCCTGTGACTCATGTGAACAATAACCCTGTTGAGAGGCCAGATGAATATTCTTTGCCCAAATAATTAAAACAGTAAGGCATAAAAATCGTAATTAACATGCGGTAAGCATCTTACTGTATAATGGTGATAAGAAAACGAACAGGCAAACTGAGCATTGTGCAAAGTAGTATATATATTCAGATAAAATTATGGAAAAACATTGTCATGATTATAAGTGAATCCCTCCACAGTCCATGAACCCTAACCAGGGAAAATACAAAAGAGTGATTAAGCTATATAGTCAGGCGCCGCAAGGGAGGCGCTCACCTCCTCAAACCAGCCGAGCTCGGGTTGTAAAGATCCTGACCCTCCATAGAAAAACAAAAGCATGAATATACAAATTGTACTCGGACGGCCTCGTAAAACTATAGGAAGTTACAATAAAACAGTTCGGGGATACAACCCGCATAGTTTGATAACCATGGAAATAAATTACATAAATGCATGCATCAGCTAGCTCGAAGGCCTGACAAATTCAACAAAAGAAAACAGAGTTATCAGTTCACAAACACATTGCGCGAAGGATTCCCAATCCTTGCGTTGGTTGGGCTGACTTGTTAGGCTTAAACCCTGCCAAAACCCCTGTACGGTAACCAGGAGGAGAATCTGTAAGGGGTCTGGACGAGAGGGCCGAATCTATATGTCATTAAACTCAGAAGAGTAAAAAAAAAAAAAACCAATAGAACCCTATACTCAGAGCGATTAAATCATCAATTCCTGTAGTAACACACTTATGTTGAAGAATAGTAAGCGGATACAATTGGGTGTGAACTCACCTGTTCGTCGCAGCTCTGAGAAGGCAAGACCCTGAAGACAGGCAGCTTCACTGCGCCTATGCATAGCGTACTTTGGGAAGAGACCTTCATACCTCCCAAAAGACAACAGAAATACACCGAGGGTAAGTTAGAAACTTTGGATTGTTCATAACACATCTGAATATGGCAAGGACATAGAAAAAAAAAGAAAAAAACATAACATATAAACCTTATAGATAGCACATTAAGCCTTACCGCAAGGTAGCCACTGTAAAAGGCTCAGTCCAGCTTGCTCCAAATCAGTAGCAGGCATGAGAACCATGACCATGCATCAACCAGAGAAGGTTTGGTATGAATGCGGTGCTCAAAGGAGGAGGGAACTGTAACAGGTCCGAGGGGGAAATGTATCTGGAACCATCGATAGTATGTTTCATCGAGTATTGTTTTCCTGAAAAGATGTTTCATCGAGTATGGTGCACATTGAGATAGCTCTGCCCTCGGATGGGCATTCCCTCTTTTCCACCGTCGATGTAGGGAGACACCCAAGAGTGGGGAAGTAGAGGATACCAAAACCTTACCTCCATCACGTGACAACGCCGATAGGAGTAAATACCTAGAGCCAGGTGTATCGAACTAGTGCAACCAACAATTAATCAAGCAGATAACGCTCTTCACCCATGGAATACTTCCTATTTACTTGCATAAGGACAAGATATCCAATCCATGACCTTCGTGAATTTGAATTCTGTGTGTAGGTGTTAATGGGGTTAGCCTTTTTACGAATAAGGTGCATGCAATAGTCTCTTAGATGTGATTAATGTTAAAAAAAAAAAATATTACGTAGATTTACCGTGGATACATTACAATTGGCATGAATATAAGTGATAAATATATAAAAGTGAGGACTGAAAATTGATGTCGGAACACTCCTATAAAATCTAAATCACGCCAGCATTAATACAGAGCAGAAAATGCTTTCCTCCAAGACCATGTGAGCTGTGATACCACGGGATAAATGTAAATATTTGATTTTATTGTGGTAATTGGTAAACTGAATTGACTATTATTATCTGTTTGATTTAATAATATGTCCTGTGGTTCTTTTTTCTTAAAAAGAAAATGTTTCTTGAAAAGATAGCAACTTCCCAAGAGGGTGGTTCGTGTTTGTCCCGATATACCCTAACTGCTTTCCTAATGCGATTTTTTCTGGAGGAAAGGAGGCACGAAGGGGGTTCTGCGTTGTAGGGACAGGTAGAGGGAAAGAAACACACAAACAAAAAAAAGCTAAGTGTGGTGAGGACTAGATAGCCACGCACGAAGGTGCAGCAACTTGCTGAGGGCAGTGGTCGAGCAAGGGAGCTAGGGTGAAGATTTTGGTCCTCGAGGACGAATCTCAAGGTTGGGTGGCATATTGGAAGTGGGAGAAACAGAGGAGGCCTCACTCTCGAGTACTTGTAAGTTACAGTAGTTCAAGTAAGTGAGTAAACATTTATAAATAATTATGTACGAACATTAGAAAAAGGTAAATGTATTGTATAGAATTAACAACTATTGTTAGAAAACTCAAGAACTTGCTGCTGCCACCGAGGTGTTGAAAACTAAAAAAAAAAAAAAAAAAAAAAAACATACATAGGATGTATTCCCCTGTTGTTTAATAAATGTTTGTTTAAAAAAAAATCATAGTAGCAGTGATAATCGAAATCTCCATGAAGGTGGGGGAGTGCTATGGACACTACCGAGCGGTGGTAGTTGACAATTGTTGTCGGACTATTCGTAAATATAGGGGGACTGTATAGTAGAGGTTAGGTTGGGAAAAGAACTGTTACAACATCCTTGTTAAACACCATTCGCAAAAGAGTCATGCAAGATTTAGTGCAATAATTAATAGAAGTACAAGTTTCATAGAATGCTATAAGCTCCTTGCCGTGAAGGAAAATGGAGTTAAGCACTAAGGTTTCCGAAACAAAAAAAAAAAAAAAGAATGAATTTCAGGTTGATTCCTTCATGGAATCTGCCATGGGTTTGACAACTTGAACATTGCAACCCTTGTGAGATGTGTCGGATTGGAAATTTCTAGACTCTCAGAGTATAAGCCCCGAGAATGGGGAGTAAAACAAAAAGATAAATCCTCTGCAAATTAGGACGAGTAGTAAACATTCTACCTACAAAATAAGTGATGTTTAATAATCCAGAATTCTAGTGGAACAATTCCTCCAAATGAAAAAGGCAAATCTCCACTACGAGGAACGGTTGAGGTCCCAGTTCTGTGGTGTACAATGCATGCACCCACATTAGAAACCGCTGGGTCTAGGAGAGTGTTGAACTCATGGGCAGGGGGTCTCGGGTCTTGGCCGCACTAATACATGGTAACCGGAAGATAGGTTACAGTGGTTGTGAGTGGCAGGGCCGTAACCCTCGAAAACCCTCATGCAGGGCCAAACCCCCAAACTGATTAAAAACAGTAAATACATCTGGTTGGATTAAGTAGAAAGCACAACAAATGACATAGTTAACACCGAAAATCAATTCTTCAGGATGAAAAGTAAAGATGGAAACCAAATAAATATATATATAATGTTGTACATAACAATCAAATAGAACTAGAATCTAAGCGATAAATCATTCCAGTGAAGCCATAATACATGTTCAAGATTTCAAAAAACATTTCAATGTTTAATTCCAAGTCTAGTAGACAAATAATTGGAGCGCACAATACATATTACATTATCAAAAGCTGGGCCATGAAAATGGAGAAGCCGCCCACGGACATAAGTTAATTCGAGGCAGACCTGGTATAAGTAAACAATCAAAATAGCATGCACAGCCAGTGCGGCTTAGAGAAAGCAAACCACGAGGAACGAAGCCTCATATTCATTTAACTAAAACAATAGAAGCCCTCTTGGGAATAACTTCACCAAGACCCGAAACCGGGCCACCTATCCGCAAGCTCTAGAAAGCGGTAGACACAAATCAAGCGCAATAGCCTGTAGACTAGGTCCAAATCTCGTTCCTACAAACAAAAGCAAGAGGAATTTCATCATACCGGTGGAAGCTAGGATGGTTATCCACTCACCACTCCATCCAATGTCATCCACAACCTAGACAAAAGGAATGGCGGTACTTGCGTGTGAGCAAAACACTGTGGTTAAAGAATTGTAAATACTTATCCTATATATGATGGGTCTATCTGCAAATCAAACGATTGTAAATCAACGAACTAGGAAATGAAACTCTCAAATACTTACCCGGTCTATAAATTTTGGTGGTGGGATTAGGTTCTGAAACAACGTGCACATGTTCTCTGTAACCAAACCATAAAGCCGAGACTGTCAAGCCCTTAGCTGAGGCAGGAGGTGGAACAAGCTCCAGGTCTTCTTGCGGAAGAATGGGAGTACAACCTGGCACCAAGAGTAGTGTAAGTCGGAAAGCATCCATGGCAGCTGTAGGATCGCCTCTCTCGTCTCGTAGCTGTCGATACATGAAGTATCCCGAGGCGGTAGCTAGAGACTACCCATGCCACGTACCCGGGGTGGGACAGAGAAGTTAATGCTCAATTAATGTTAACCCGAATCAATGTGTATCAAACAACACAAAAGCCACAACATCACTAATTTCATAGCCCTCGGGGATTACACGAATCATCGGGTGGAGATCATGTCAATTACTAACAGGTTCGAGCCATGGAGAACTACGTGGGAATCATCGCATTCCCGTCCAACCGATTGGGTAGTAGTACAGCTATAAGACTTGTTTCATGCAAGTTTTAAAGTGAGCCATTATGTGAGCGTACATAAGAATAGATATTGCAGACTTGTCAACCATATAGAGAATAACTCATGTGTTCACAATTATGTACACATGATACAAGACCATCGACCTTATAGAGCACGTCTATGTGTTGGTAATTATATAACTGTGCATATGTATATATTAAAAAAAATAAAAATTGCAGCGGGATATATGACATGAGCTTAACATGGCCACCCATATATAAATGCAATGTCCACCCAGCATATTTAATTACTGTCAACTTTTCAACAGCGTGCCATCTTATAAGCTTTAATATCTACTCAAATGGGAGTGAGACGTTTGGATTTAGGATGCTACCGTAGCTTTGATAAGCATTCCATCTCCCAAGTTTACTATAGTTAAAGAAGAATCTGTAGAGTGTTGAATGGAAATGACTTTAGATTTAGACAATGCTAATATTTATGCAAAAATCAATCGACAGCCCAATTAATGAAATGGCGATACTTTTATGTGTTCGAGAGAAAACATACCAACAAGAATACCCAGGCAGGCTTGATAGCCACAGTTATCAACTATGTAAACCAATTTCAGATTTAAAATAAATCCTTAGACATAGCTAGAATTTTCAGAAAAAGTTTTAACAAGCCATAATATATTACAAGCAACAATCATCGCAACTAGCATTTCCCCCAATAGTAGACAATGAAAGGAACTTGAGCATTCTTGAAATATTTTAAGAGTACAAGAAGTTATTGTGCAAAAAGTGCAAGAGTATATAATGGAAAAATATGTCTTAGCATATAAAAATAGCTTTGTAATGGAGTTTAACTAAGATAGATTAGCCAACTCCACTGATGAAAACATTTGCACAGTATGCAAATCACATATAGGGAGATGCAATAGTGCTATTCTAAGCCCCAAATACAAATCAGAATTAAATGTCGGAACTCAAGAGAAAACTCCAATGATACAAAACTAATTGAATCCGCCAATCCCTAAATATGCAAAAGCATCTTAATAAAGCTACTCAAAAGCATCATCATCGTCATCTGGAACGGGTTGGGCCACAACTGCTACAAGTTCTACCACAACATAAAATATTGTAAGCCAAAGTTTCAATCTTTTAGAAATGGAACAAATTATTTCAATAGAAGTTAACAAAAAATAATAAGAAAATAGCATTTTACTTACTATTGATGGGTTGCAAGGTCTATCTGAACCTCAGGAGGAGCAAGAGCAGGTGACTCCACAAAATGAAGGTTTGAATCCTATAAAAATAACCCATTATAGAATCAATGGAAATTTTTTAATATAACATTCATATTAGGGAGCATCAGAAACTAGATTAAAGGCTCACCCTGAGAGGTTCCGTGCCAAGTACAGGAATGGCTTCTCAAAGTTGTACTTTTTGCAGATATCTCATAGTACTCAAGATTCTTCTTTCTATGAAAAGTAACTTGCTTAGCTTTCACTTGCCTATTCTTCACATCAACCTTGTTTCTACAAAGAACAATAGGAATGTTCTCACACACCCTGAAATTCACAAAGATATTTAGCTAATCGATTCAGGAAGTTGTGCCACCACACAATTAAGGAACCTTCATTTCTGCTTAGAGATCCAACCCCTCTGTAAAAGAAGACCTGCAAAGATATTTGTGCCACGTTGGGACATTCTTGTAAGTCAATCGTGCAGTAACATCAAACATGATAACTTCACATTGCCCATGAACACTGTAGCAAACAAAATCCTAATCATTAAATAAGAAGGAAACGAATAAATGCTTAGGTAGACCCGAAATTAGACAAGTGAATGGAATCAACTCAAGACGAGCATTACTCAGTAATGGCTTGTAGCCTTTGGGCCGAGCCCCTTTCTTTAAGAGATATAGGTGTATATAATTAGAAAAAAAAGAAAGAAAACAACATCTGCTTGTGGCAAACTGTATGGACCCTAATCTAAGGCTCGCAAACTGTATCGACCCTAATCTAAGGCAGAGATTATTGCAGGTTGTGTTAAGATGCAGTAGAGCATTTCCTTTGTAATAAGGAAGGCCGGAAAGCAAAGTGGCCCAGCTTGAGACCCACTCTATGGACATTATCTAAGCCAAATGGAACACCCAAAAAGGAAAACTAGGTTTGGAATAGAATGGAACAACAGGTTGGTAGGGTTATTATCTTGTCCGCGTTTTAACTCTTTCCAGCATACAAGTATTAATAACCTGGAATCAATCAGGAATTAATTCAAAAGAACACTATAATTGACGGGCAGGGTTGGGACCCTCTCAACAAGGGAGGTTGTAAGCTTAGGGGATAATACCCTCTTCATTCAATTACATAAAACATCATATAAACTGTATAGGAATGTGCAGCTAAACCAAACAAAAAATGTGACATAGATAAAAGTTGTGCAATACTATAAACTCATAAAACAAAAACGAGTACAAATTCTTGTATAGAAAGGTTGCGGTGCTGTAACCTTTAAACAAGAACAAACGAGGAAAAAATATTCTATCGTTAAAAGCAGTATACCCTCACAATAGATTATAGTCCAGTAAACAAGGAGCCTAATATGCTGTGAGCAAAATAAGTACAGGTGTACGTTAAAATATATATACAGTTACAATTGTCCGAGCAGAGGAATTGCAGTAGGATATCCAAATTCAAGAGTATAAAATTATATTTGTCATGTCCATGGTAACTGGAGCATGGAGGGAACAAATAACCCTCACCACCCTAGTTCAATAAAAGATAAAGGTGATGTGGATGGTTACCCTCCTCTAAACACAAGAAAGACTCTGAAGTAAAACAGACATAGCCGCGGCGGATAGGATTCCCCATACGTGGAACTCGGAACAGAACGGGGTGGGGTTTTCCTTAGTCTTTAGGCCGTGTGAGGAACAAGTGCCTAATGTGTACAAGGAGCAACCCGAATAGCACATGTTAGACAAGAGTAGAAGTAATGTAAACCGCAGTAAAACAAAAACTCAAGGAATTTATCCTCTTGCTTGCCAAGACACTTACTACTAAATAAAACTCTGGCCAACGAATGAAGAGCACTCGTTCGGTGTACGAGGACCCCATTGCCGAATAACCCTGCAAACGCATGATGCATGAGCATAATTGAGAAGTTTGTTAGTAAATCGAAAAGAAAGCATAGCCAAAGGGTTACAAAATGAACAAGACATTGTGCGGTTATCTACCTGAAGGGTTTGGAAACCAATCCTCAGGCATTTGAACAGGCTCTGCGAGCTAGGCTCTCCGAGATGGAACACATGGACTGAACCAAAGCAAAGCCGTAGAGAAAGTTACCAAAAAAATGATCCCATCACCCAAGGCAAGTGTTAGTTTAGGCGGTAGCCCACAGAGACTATGTGCCATAGTTGGATTACGAAGTGTGCCCTCCACTGTTGATGCATGGGGAAAAGACTGGACAGCCTCCAGCCTCGTACAGTACGAAGCAGAGTAGGAGATAATTCTCACAATAATGGATAAGGGGTGCCACTTGATGGCTAAAGGGAAAACTTATAGTTACCTCCGGAACCATTGCCGCTTGGTTAACATGTGTCCAAACCATATTAACGTGCATAAAGTGACATAAGGTAAATGAATCCTAGGAAAATGTATATATAATTCTAAAGGGTAATCCCGGGAATGTAAAACCTTATGACTATATATATATATATAATTAGGCCGATAGGCCTTTCTTTGAAACAAGCTTTCGTCGTCCTTTTGATTCCTAGGTCGACACGTGGCGTGAAAATTGGGCCCAGCGAAACGCGATTTGCAGAAGAAGGTCGGGCATTCATCTGTTGAAAGCTTCTGCTAATAAATCTGTCGGAGATTCTTAGTGTTATCCAGGCTGTGCAGGCACGATTCGAATCACAGGCGTTGTGTAGCGGCGAGTCTGGTACAGGGCGTGTGCATCCAGGAACGCGACCGGCAAGCCCGCAGGTTCGGGCAGGACGCCCTAGCCGAGAAGTGGTGGAAGTTTTTCAACTTCAAGCTTCTTCACCCACTGATAGACGTAGCCAACGGCGGTTCTATCTTCGGCGCCGTGTACAAGTGGAGCAGGAAGGCAGCGCGCTCCGTGGGTTGACCACTCGGCTAGGGTCCAAAATTCCTCGGCTTCATCATGCCATCAAAACCGACGAATGGAAATCCTGGAGGTAATTCGAGGCCCAACAAAATGGCCAGCGAGCGCCAGAACTTTGAGCTTTCGGGGCCTCGCCATCTCGGTAACATCGACTGGTAAGAATTCAGACGATCTACTGCAATCTCCGCGAATTTATGTTCACTGATTGATATATTGAATGCTTCTGATGTGAATGATAATTACCCGCCCCCTGCAAGTTCTCCCGTCAAATCCGAGCCGGATCGGAAAGGTGAGGGGGATCGGGATCAGACCTCTATTGGCTGTACAGAGAACTCTGAATTGCTTACTGTGGATACCAATGCCTCTGAGAAAAGCTCCGCTCCCGTTCCAAGAGGGAAAAAGAAACAGGGCAAGAAGAATCCGGCGGCTACTACTATGACAGATTCTGAAACGTGGAGGCAGAAACAGAATGAAGTCAGAATCGAAGAAGAGAGTGCGGAATCCATGGATATCGAGGGCAAAGAATTGAAAGGTACTAGAGATGAATGCCAGAAAGGGCTAACAGTGGATAGTGATGTTCTAAGTTCTGCAAACCCTGCGGAAATATCAATCAGGCAGGGCACCAAAGCTTTCAGCAGCAGCCGTGATGCAAGCGAAAGCGGGCAGCGGCAAGGGCAAGGGCAAGGGCAGGGGCAGGGACAGGGACAGGGGCATTACAAAGAATCTGATGAATTCATAGATGCCTGGAATCATACAAGGTCTTCTGGAAATAGCCATATGGAAGATAGAATGGAAGGCACAGATGAGATTGAAACTTCCCCAATGAGCAGACGAAGCAGAAGGGAACCCAAAGTTCCTGGCAAATTGCTGCCTCTTCTGGAATGCTTAGGGGCCATCACTTCTCACAAATTTGGATCCCTCTTCAAGCATAAACTTGAGAGCCAGGTTGCTTTTCTTGTTCTCGCTTTTCTATTTACCATTTGATTGATTTCATGGCTTCTTTACCCTGCAGATAGACCGTCCCTGGGTAGATGAAATGAAAAGAACAGTGCGCCAGATTCCCAATGCCTGTATTTCTCGTAAAGAATTTTACTTAAGAATTTTACTTCGTTGCGTATCATTTTCTGGAATCGCCCAGTTGAAATCGCTCGAGAGAGAATTCGCTGAGAGTCGTAGAGTCCGCTCTGAGATAATCTAGACCATAAGAGCCACAAGAGTAACTAAAATAAACTAACCTTCATTTGTTTTAAATTTTCAGCCTTTTGCATTTTGAATCCAATTATAATAGTTAGATTGCAACCTACTGTGTTTACATTTCTTTTTCATTAGGGTTTTATTCTTCATATACATACAATAGTTAGAATGGAAGTTAGAGGATTCAATTCTGTTTCTTCAGGGTTTGGTGGAGAACAATGTGAGCGTCGAAGGGGCGAGTTACGGAAATCGAACCCCTGATCTCTCCCGGGCTGAAAATAATGGCGGATTCAATGGCGATATGCGGGAGCTTGTAGATTTGCTCTCCAAACTGAATCCTTTAGCCGAGGAGTTCATTCCTCAGCCTCACAGGTCGCCTTCTTTTATTTTTAATGGCAATGGCAGCTTCGCTAATAACGGCAGGAGGGTAAGATTTGTATATCATTTTCGTCTTTGATCTGCATGGAATTTTGCATTGCAATTTCTGAGTGATGTTTAATGTTAAAAAAAACAAGTGCGAGGGTAGTTAATACTAGGTACTGAAAAATTTAAAAAGGGCGTTTTAATTTTACATTCACAGCGCTTCTCATTGTATTTCCTGGGTGATTTTGATGGTATTTAGATGCCTTATAAGTCAGGGTAGCTGTAGTTTTCTCGAAGTAAAATTTTCAGAAAAGAAATTCACATTCACAATAATTGTGAAACAATAACGGCTTATAAAGTGCTACATGTATCAAAAGCTTCAACTTTCTCCAAGTTGGCTATGGGGAGGTATAGTCGGTCATTTTGGGACTAATATCACTTAAACATGCTTGCGTGTTTCGTTTGTTCCCTTGTTGTCTATGTGATGTCTGCTTGATCTGTAATTTTACTGAAAATCAAAATGGCATATCTCATAAATTTGCAAGCTTACATTGCAACATTGCTGAAAATCAAAATGACATATTCCTGGTTGAGGATTTGATTCACTAGTCGCCCACATAACGAACTCCTGCATTTTCAAACTCGTAATGATCAAAATGGGACAACCCTTGTTAAGGATTTCGTATGTGGCTAATATGATTATCTCCTAAATTCACAAGCATTTTGTAAAAATCAAAGTATTTCATTGCAAGCTAATATGATTATCTCCTAAATTCTCAAGCTTTCAGTAAAATCAAAGTGGCATATCCTTACACTTGTTAAGGATTTCATTACAAATTAATACGATTATCTCCTAAATTTGCAACCTGAGTAGAAATCAAAGTGGCGTATTCTTTCGAGGATTTCGTACTGTGGCATTATGATTATCCTATATCTGTTACGTTATTTTTATTCTTCTCCTATCTGTCACTTCAGTTTGAATCTTCTGCTGCATTGTTGACGTTCTGTTTTACTTGGTGGTGCATCAGAAGAAAAACAGCTTCAATCAGGGTAAAAGGAGGCTCAACGGTAGGAACATCAGAGCTCAACAGGAGGATAGCGTTAGAAGAACGGTTTACGTTTCTGATATTGATCAGCAGGTAAGTGAATTCATGGCAGAAATTAGGGAAACAATAATTTTCAATAGCATTGCGTCTGTTGTATCAAGACAACTTCCAGTAACAGCACCTTCATCGTATTGACGTTTTCTTAACCGGATTTTAAAACTGGTATGAATATTATGTCAGGATGAATTTGAGTAGCAGAATGCCGAGCACTAAATATCCTCTGGGATGTTTGGTGATCCATCTTTCTCCCGTGCATGTGCTGGCCCGTCTAGGTGCGGAAGGGCATTGTTTAACTTATTTTCTTGGTTATGCAAGGCCCATGTTTAACTTATCTTCTTGGATATGCCTTCCACTCACTTGGAAGGCTATTTTTGTTTTTCAAGCCACCTATACACCTCAATGTCACCTCCCAAATCATACGCAGTGTCTTCATTTGAAAGTTATAAGAGAATTTGGGATTTCAATGGCACCATAGGCGCTTTGTTGTATTGAATTTAATTTATGGTGCAGCGGGAGATTAATTCCTGGTTTTATTGATGCCAGTGGTTCCCCTTCATTGCCCTATAATTAGACTTGTCAACGTTTACTGAAAAGAATACTGGTATATATATAGGCAACCGACATATGCGGGATTGCAAAATCATAGATAATTTCGAGTGAAGTTTTGTCAATTGTTATCAAGTCACACTGATGACTCTTTTGGATATAGGTGACAGAAGAGCAGCTTGCAGCACTGTTTATCAATTGCGGACAGGTAATTCTCTATTTATATGCTTTACATCACTATCCTTGTCTATATAATCATTTTCTCCTTCAAGCATCAGACTGAAAATTTTCCAGAGAGTTAAAATTTAATGGGTTCTTTTTTCTTGATAGTTTTGTGCTCTTTAGGTGGTACGGATTGTATCATATTCTGTAATATAATGTGTTGCAGAATTAGAATAATTTTGGTTGGCTTTTTACTTAAGAAAATTGGATGTCAATATTATGTCTTGTTTGGAGGGCCTTGTTAGGGGTGTGTGGTTTCGATCTGCATTTGCGTTTATAATTCTGGTCCTGTATCAAACAAGAATAAGCTTCAGATGTATCAAGCACATTCATCAAGATGGGCTCAACATTGGTGAATTGAGCGAAGATTCAAGTTCTGTAGTCCTTATGGCTTTTAATCTTGTAGCAAGGATGCATACATCATAATGTTTTCTGTGGAAGAATCTTATATGTTCTGCATGTCTGAATGTTAGATCACGACTATAATGGACTCCCTAGTGTTTCATAATAAAAGTGTTTGCATTTCCAACCATGAATGGGTTGTTGTGGTATAGTTAGAAATCAAATTCCAACCACATGTTGATGAAGGTAATGTCATAATTGATTTGTTCTCTCACATTTCCCCTATATGACTATAAGGAATCTTGAACCAAATATTCTTGTGCACTTTTTATTAACCATGAACCCAAGATTGAATTTTATGAATCTATACAATAATATTTGCAATAACAATATCCTCCTCCATTTTGGAAAAGCCTTCAATAGTGGTGGCATAGAAATTTCCTTCTTTACGTCAATGCTTTAATTATTTCAAATTTGTTACTCTGCGATGATCCATATTGATCGCAATGTAGAAAGAAACAATCATTGGAGCACCTCTCTACTTTGGTCATCCACTTATACAAGTGAACTTTAGATGTCAACGATGATGTCCATATTACTAAGAATCTCGTGCTTGCTTGGTTAGAGGCCAAGAATTTGCAGGATGATATCTAAAGTATGATATCTAAGTATTTGAAGGATGATATCTAAGTATTTGAAGGATGATATCTAAGTATTTGAAGGATGATATCTAAAGTACACAAAGTTTTGAAGCGTGCACCCTGTTAAAAAACTTCAAGGAACTCCCCAAACCCAAAATTTGGAAACAGAGTTGGTCCAACAGCCTATGGCCAAAGGTCTCATTATTCCTATGGCTGGTTTCCAGGAAACGATGCCTAACCTGGGTTAGAATTCAATGCAGAGGTTTTGAAGGTCCCTCTATATGCTTGTTATGCCGATCTCAGGCTGAAGATCTCAAGCACATCTTGAACAATTGCTCCCTCGCTAGCTGTCCTTGGGATCTAGTGACGCAAGTATTTGGCAGGTCAGATTGTAATCCAGGTGATACCAGTGATACTATCTCAGAATGGGGCTCATCATCTTTCCCCTACCTGTTTCAGAAGGAGATGAATCCCCCCAACAAGTCGGTGCTGCCCACCGTCCTGATCTCCTCTCTATTTGAATCCATTTTCAAATTTTCATTGTTAGGATACATGGTCAGTGACAGTTAATATTGTCAAAATTCATATACAGAATATCAGTTAGCAATCGCCACATTAAAATTCCTTTCAGAGGGTGATTAATTTATTCAGATAGCAATCGCCACATCTAAAGAAAAGTAATTGCACAATGATAAGATAACAAGGTTTTCCACAAACCAATTATCTCTTCTAGAAAAATTCAACAATTTCAATTTAATAATCCTATCGGCCTCTCTTTGTACCTTTTGGGACAATTTCTAGTTTATTCTTGAGAAATGGGGTTATGATAGTACATCATGAGATTGTGGTGTTAACTAGATGTCTGGCGAGGCCACGGGCTCGTTTGCCTCGTAACCGCTTTAGAGGCCAGAAAAGAAATCCAAACGCCTTGACTGTAGGTTTTCCAAAAGCCAACGCGGATACGGAAACGTCAGCATTAAATGCTTTATCCTACTTCTATATGATATTTTCCTGGGGAGCTTACGCTTTCATAATAAATTTTATTGCAATACATGTTTTGCTATGTATGGTCACTAGTTGTTCAGGTTGTAGCGTTGGGGAATTACATAATTCATATTGTGCTGACTAAGATTTTTTACGTGGAAATAATCCTTATACCCTCTCTTAGAGTGTTGTGTTTATTACATTGGCAAAAACATTGGTTGCATTAGTGGAAAATATTCAGTTATGAAGCAAATCTAGTTAATCATCTTCGATATGCTTAAAGCAATCAACGGTGAACATTGTCGCATCCTCAAGATCGACGAAACCTCAGAAGCATCATATGCATGATGTTTATGCTAAGATGAGCCCCAAAATGTAATTTGGTCAAAGTCCAGAGTACTTCCAAAAGCTGAATCAAAACTGCCGTGAGCGTCAAAAATAGACTCAACAAAACCACTTATAGGAATTCGCTAAGAAAAAGTAAAGAAGAGAGACAAAACTAGTGATAAAAAAAAAATGGTTGTTTTATAAACCCCGCCAATTTGCTAAATCCAAATTATTTATCTGCCATATTGGTGAATTCTCCACGTAGAACGATACGAGTAATAAACATCACAACGCTGATGTCATTAAGAGATATATGATAATAAGGCTGAGAGAAAAGAGTCGTCGGGCACACGGGAGAATGTGAAAGACTAGAGACGGAGAGGCTGCTTTAAGGCAAGACGAGTTTTTGAAGAAAAAAACTTAATAGGTTGCATGTGTTAACCTTAATGCATTAAGGTTATTAAAATTAGTGCTTATATTTAACGGAAGTGATAATATACATATACATTAATATTAAAAAAATATAATGCACACCATGTCATTCATATAACTTGTTAACATAAAGTATATAATGGGTTGAGGTTATAATTAATATTTATGGATGACTATAATTTTTTATTAGAAAAAATAGGATTTATAGGATGTGGTATTATGAAAATATATTTAAATTAAATTTTAAAATTATAAGTAAAGGTTATATATATATATTATATTATATATATAATGAGTGTTATTTTATATTATATAAAACATGTATTAAGTATAGTATAAAAATGACTCACCAAGTTTTAAGGAATGAGAAGGAATTTATATAATGTGGATTTAGTTATTTAATAAATTAGATAATAGAGCTTAAATTTGTTTAATTATTATTAAAGTATTATGTTGAAATGAGTAATAAAAATTGAATTTTTTTATTTAATATTAAAATATTATGTTGAAATTGATAAAGTTGTTATTTTACCTTATATTTTATTGGAAGTGTGATATTAATTATTATTATTTTTAATATATTGTGTGTGTGGTATTTTGAGTTAATAAGAAATTTAAGTGTAAATTGATTATCGATAAAGAATTTAGTCAAACATATTAGGCATACCAAATCATTCATGGATGGTAATGGTGGTAGTGGTTCCAAGCATTTCAAACTATAAACTAAAGGTTTAACGAGTGAAAATTAAGGTGGAAGAATCCCTAGTCTAACTTGAAGATGGATGAATCTATGATAAAAGATATCAAGTGGGAACTTGATGAGATAAGCCAAGATTCACAATGAAAATCATGCAAGTGATGGATAAATCACTAGGGGACAACAAGAACATCATTTCAATTGTGGGGACTTGAACCCAAGTTGCTCTAGTATGAGCCAAGTATCTTGACCTACTGGGCTACAATGGAAGCATGACAATGGATTAAGCCTTCATGCAGGTGGATTAAGCATAACCTAAGACTTAAATAAGGATGACCTCATGTATGTGTTCCATTTGGATAAGCACAATATGTATAGTGATCATGGAATTTTAACATGATATTGATGATTTAAATGATTGTACGAACGATAATATCTTAACATTGAATTTGACTCAAATGTCCTTGGGGAAGGAAGAATATTCGACAAGAGGTTAAGGCTCAAGATGATGAGACTCATTTGAAATTTAATGATGTACTTAGATGAGTATACCTATGATGTAATGGTTAACTTCCTAATAGAAAGAACAAGAAATGTATATTGAAAAAGTAATTGGTACCTTGATGAAAACATGCCACTAATAGTACTCATTGGATAACATAATCCTGTTCAGGGTTGGACCACATCCTCACATAGATCCTAGAGGGATGTTGAACTGTTTATACAAGTAAATGAAATTAATTCATGATAAGAATGCTTATAGTGTATTGTTGTTCTACATTTGATAAGTATTGAGATGATTCTCATATTAACGATGTTTCATGATATGATGGTATGTGATAAATGTATATAGTTCTAATGAGAGGTTAACGATGCATATGTGGTGCTTATTTATTTATTTATTTTGATGTTATAACTTATGAGAGTATTTATGATGTGAAACATGGGGTAATTGCATGCAAATTTTATGACATTCAAGAGTATGCAGATCTTTACTATTCAAAATGTTGTGATAACAATCACTTTATGTTATTAGGATGAAATGAAAGTGTTGGCATCTGGACTATTTCTCTGATACGATGATTATAACTAATGCATTGATTGCATGTTGAGATGTGGTGATTGATAGGAAATCCACGAATGGGATGAGAGGGCCGATTTATTTGATGATCTCGTGGGCACCCATACCTGCGAGGGAGAATATGTAACACCATATGAACTGGGCACAACCGAAATCAACACTACATATGCTAGTGGTTCTTTTGTATTGTATAGCTCTTGAGGGACTATGGGACCATCTTGAGAGGGGTAGGTGATGGTTCCCTATGCTAGGTCAAGTGCTTGCAATGGATTAAAGATCAACTTCTGCTGCAAAGTCTCACAAGGAATATGATTATGCAATAACTGCACCTGAAGAATTGGAAGTCAAAGTCTAGGACTCATTATAAAGAAGCAGTTCAAACAATAACCACTATGTTTTGAATGGGATCTAAAATTTTACTTTCTCAAAATTGAATGAAGTTGGAACCACTCTTAAACAACTCGAAACAATTAATGTTAATATTAAAAATTTAAGTAAAAGCTGACATTATCCTTATCTTTCCTTTTCAAAAAGGAAAGATAAGGTGAATGTCAACTTTTACTTTAACTTTAAAAATTAAATATTACCATTAATTACTAGGGTTAGGTTTTGTAGGGCCCTCGAGTTAATAAATTTTCTTTTCCTTTTCAGTATCTTTTTATTAAAAAATTATTATTTGGTGGTCATTAGCTATGTTGTACTACATTCTTCAGAATTGGTCAGTTTATTAGAGAACTAGTGAATTTGGTGTTTTAAGGTCAGTTCAATACAAGACTGACCTTAGCCAATCTGAACCACCAAACTAGACTAGTACAACTCTAAAACCATTGGGACCAACCAATTCCACTAGTTCTAGGCTAGTTCCAATAAGAGTTTTCCCTTCTCATCTTCCTCTGAACCGTTTTGTTGGATCCTTTCAGGAATGGTGATTTGGAAAGTGCCATAAACTGTCGAATTGTTGTGAGCACCTAAGATCATAGGTAGTTAAGCCTTGGCAAAGAGAAATTTACAAGGACCTAGTACAGACATCCCAAAAGATATTTAGGGAGGATGTGCATGCAAGGAACTATTACAGACCTCCCAAGATACTTAGTGAGGACGTGCATGACCAAAAAGCATAAAAAAAAAATATCCACCCTCAAAAACCATGCCCAAAACATTGAAGTGTGGTGCAAAACAAATTGCTGGTAGGCAAGCTCCTAATCAAGCTATCTCCTCCACTATGGTTATCGCAAGTTCTTGCAACTGTGTGAGCTATAAGAAATTAAAACTACCTTCGAATCTCCACCAATTTTAGGGGACTTGACTTCTCTTCATGCCCCAACTATTTTGGGTTGATTGATCAGTTGACTAGATGATCACCGAGTTTGACTGAAGTCCCACTGCTTAAATGACCTTCCACTAGTTCCTCCAAAAGTTAGAACTAGTTTAACTGACAACAACCTGAGATAATTGACCTTTATTGCCACAAGTTAGCAATCGCATATGCAGAACTGAACTCTAACTCCTCCAACTCAAATTTATTGAGTTAACTAGGTGACACAAGCCATGTCACACAAGTTAACATCATCCAAGTTGTCTGTTGATGTGGAAATTTGAATTTTTTCAATTTAATCAAGGAAAAATCAAATTGAGAATTTCTTGCTGCATTTTTCAACACATAGTTCATTGGAATGTATTACTTTCACTCTGAACTTGGCATAGTTCACATGTTAAGTTCATAAGGTGTTAGGCTGATGTGGTTCTATGTGTTGTGTATATAAATAATAGGTGTCCAACTCTTGCTATTAGAAACAAGGCTCCCTATGAAATGTGGTATGGCCACATTCCTTCGGTAAGGCATCCCAGGGTTTTTGGTTCCTCATATTATGCCTTCATACCTAAGGAGCAGATAAAAAAACTCAGTGCAAGGAGTCACAAATGTATCTTCTTTGGGTACTCATACCTCCAAAGCATAACATCTCTATGATGAAGTGAATAAGAAGTTTATAATATCTAGAGATGTGATCTTTCTTGAGTCTTCCAAGATTGACAATGTTGTTGAGCGGTAGCTTAATTGTTTGGATATTTTCGAACATGCAAAGTATTTTCAAGAGTTTGATAGTGAGATTCAACATCTCCTTCTCTTAGCTCTATAATTTCTATGAAGAGCCTTGAAGAAATCAGGTTGAAGGAAATTCCTTCACCCGCTTTGTCAGGAAAGAGCTAAGAGACTATTGGCAGTAGGTAGCCAAATCTGACAAGCGGTGAGGGGACATGCAAGATACAAAGTAAGGATTAATGCAAAGGAGTAATGCAGAGGAGTGTACTAACTACATACATATCATCAAACATCTTTCATCCCACTTAGGATGCCTTGCATTGTGCCTGGTTAGTCATAAGATCATGTTGGTCACAACCTCAGTAGCTTAAATAAACAAGTCGTCATACTCTTCATCTTCTAAGCTATGTAATAAAGAAGTGAAAGGGAGCAAGACACGTAGATCAAACACATGGAATGACTTTCAGTTCTTGCAACCATGAATTTTATTGAAGATGGAATGATACGACAGTGATACGACAGTGATAAGAAAACTTTTAAGCTACATTAAGAGGTGTATTTCAAAAGACGTGCTTTGTTTTCCATACCTAGCCTACAAAGGGTTATGCATCAGATGGAGTCTTTATGTGGTCCTAATATTCTATCATACCTTGGGTTTCTTGGTCTGCTTATTTTTCTCCTCAGCTCCTTGGGAGTCATCTATCATGTCATATTTCTTCGTGGCCCTACTTGGGACGAGGCCTTGGGAGGACACATCTATGCAATTTCAGGCTACAAGGCAGACTGGGTAGTCAAGGGACAAAACTGCACAGTTTTTGGAGACAGTGGGTTCCGGCTAAGGGAAGGACACTAGAGGAAACCACTGTGGGATTTTGAATGGTAAGGGAGGTTGGGATTTCTGCGCATTGCAGGGTTCAAACAAGCAACGGAAAAGCTTGAGGGTTACATATGTGAAGTGTGTAGTTCAGGAAAGTTGGATGAGGCTAGGTTGCTAAGGAAACTCCGAAATTTAGCTAAGTGTGGGATCAATGGAACTTAAGTGAATAGTGATAAAAACTCACTACGATCAGACACTTGAAAACTTATCGATACAACATAGACCATCTAGAATATATAACACATACTTCACTTAATGCAACAACCTTTGTGGCAGCTTATGGCAAGTGCGGCTTCAATTATAGACTTTGGGATGATAAAGGCGACACTTGTGTAAGAGTGTGTGAAATGAGTGTTAAACATGTCTCATTCTCAAAAATATCTCCCCTTGAAGCAAAACAAACCTCCCTTTGCATCACAAGCGATTACCCCCATGCCCAAAGATGACACATTCTATGTAAAGATAAAAGCATAAATGACTCTTAAGATTGAAAAGGGGAGCTTAAGATCGTCAACTTACCAATAAGTGACTAAGGAACGATTGATCACAATATCCATAGTAGGCTCTGAAATTTAAGTGCAGGCCAAAATTTTGGAGGGTGTTGTAGCCTCTACAACAGAGCCTTCACCTTCTTGCTAGCTTCGTTTTCAACTAGTGTCTTGAATTCTACGAACTCAGAGAATGTCTCTTCTTTATTCCACGTGAAGAAGATCCAACACTTCCGTGAGAAGTCATCAATAAAAGTGACAAAATATTTGTGTCTGATAGTGTAGGTTGTTGAGAAAGGTCCATAAACATCATAGTGGATCCTTTCTAGGACTGCATGTGCTTTGTTGTCCTGATCATGGAATGTGGATTTTATGTACTTTTGTAATGTACATCCTTTGCATATATACTATTGCTTAAGTGCTCCTTTAGAGAGGCGAGTTCCATATGCCTTGATCCCAAATTGTTGCTATTCCTCCTGAGGCTCCTCTTGCCTCACTAATGCTTCCTCTATAATACTGTCTCTGCTACTCAATGACTTTATTCATTTCCTTGTGGTTTTGTTTTGTTTCTTGTAACATAATAATTCCTGGCTTCTCAGAAATGATAAGATCCCTCAGGGCTGCTACCTTAGAGGGGTGCCCAAGTCCCCTGATGTTTCAAGATAATATTTTCATCATTGGATATGCGGTATGCAGGGAGGTGCTCGCCCCCCTTGGTCTTGTTGATTGCTTTTTTGTCATGCTTCCCTAGGATATAAGTTTCTATGGGTGTCTGCGCTCCCATTGCTATGTCCTTTTGCGCATTCTCATCCCTGTGCTGCTTAGCAGATTTCCTGCCTGGGCCAGGTTTCTTGGAGGGTTCACTAGAACCCCCATGATCTTTAGATGAGCTTCTGATGATTCTGTTGAGGGGAGGATCAAGAAGAGGTTGAGAGGAAATAGTAAGAGGCAATGAGGATTCGATAGTGTCTTGGCGTTGGCTTTCAAGGAGAGGGGGCTCCTAGGGATCAAGAGGAGAGTGGGGGGATGAGGGGTCTTCTTCCTCCAAAGATTCGAAGGGGTTTGATGTAGAGGGTAATGGCTGAGTCATGATGGGAGGGGGGAGAAGGATGTAGCTTGGATTTCTGGGGGAGGCTTTGGTTTTGGGCCAGACTGTTTGGGGTTTTCTTTCTTTTTTTGACTTGTTCCCATGTGTCTTCACTGGCTTCAACATTTTCATTCATTTCATTTTCTTTTAGTTTACTACACCTATTAGCAAAATGACCATATTTATGGCATACCTTACATTTGAACGGGATTTGTTCGTAGTCCAGCTACTGAATATGGGTCCATTGGTCCAATTTGATCTTGATTGCTTCTGGAAGGCCCTTTCCTAAGTCGACTTCAACACAGATCCTTGTACATGCGTGTATGTTGTCCTTTGGTTCACATCTGTTGATGTATTTTCTGACAGCGTTCCCAATGGCTTTGACCGATTCATCTCCCCAGTAATGAAGAGGGAGATGGGGCAAGCGAACCCAAACTGGGACTGCATTAGGTATATCCATTTCTGGGTCGAAGTCAGGGGACTATTTGTTCAGAGAGAGACCTCTCGAATCCATGAAGTAGGGACCATTTCTGAAGATGAGATTCCGGTCTTCTTTGGTTTCAAAGAGGAATGTGTAGTAACCCCTTCCACAGAATCTTATTGTGATTTTTCCTTGGATGTTCGCATTCCCATTGCACTCCACCCATTTCTGTATAGCTCTGGGAGAGGGCCACAGGCCAGTAAATTCTCCAACCAAACCTCTCTCTACTAGAGAGATCGCTGCCTTCCTTGGGAGACTAGGGGGAAGGGAGATTTCTGGGATGTCAGCCAGTTTCTTGACGAACTTTGAAGCTGTGGGTTTGTTTCGGATGGTAGCATTTTCAGAAATGAGAGAGGCGAAGATCTTAGCCTAGTCTTCATTGTCTTGCATCTGGGAGGGGTTGATCCCAGCCATGGAAAGGCCAGAAGGGAGCCAGTCATAGCACTGGCCAGAGGAGGAGGGCAGAGCCCGTCTGCGGGAGGAAGACTGGAGGCCCAGCAGCAGGGGCTGCTAGGTGGGAGGCCTGTAGAGGGCCGCAGGAGGTGAGGTTGCAGGGGTGTGGGAACGCCGGTTCAAAATCTCACGCGTGATCAAAAGGTCGACATTGGAGCTTGTACATTTTTGTGCCTTCTGGTGGTGTGAAATTTCTCCATGTCTCTGTTATCAGGTTATGAAAATCGGGGTGATTTAGCCAAAAGGCTTCAAAGCGAAAGGGCCTGTGAACATTGTCTCCCAGTCTTTGCGAGTGAAACCTAATAGGCCAATGGTCTGAGCCAGAGAGTGGCAATATAGAGGCCAAGAGATCCCTGCCAAGATGTTTTGCATTATCAGAGATCAGGAATTTTTCTAACCGAGATGCAATTTGGTGGGCATCTGCACGCTTGTTGTTCCAAGTATAAACTCCATTGTTGAATTCCATATCTATAAGCCTGTTGTTATGAATGTAGTTTTTGAAGTGCATGCTTTCACAGTCCAGCTTGATCTGTCCTCCTCTTTTTTCCTCCAATCTTGTAATCATGTTGAAGTCCCCTCCTATGATCCAAAGTGGGTGGGATCTTTCTGAGTTGATCTGAGTTAGGGTGTTCAGTGTGTCTACTTTGTTTGTTGCCTCCTCGAGGAAGTAGACATTAGTTAAGTGTCCATGAACATTTGTCCCTGTTAAATGAAACTTGGCCTGAATAAAGTGCTTATTGGCATGTATGTTGGTAAGTGTTATATCTCTATCATCCCAAATGATGGCTAGCCCTCCTGAGTCTCCCATGGCTTCCACCGCCACTTCTTTGCTTCTTGGCCACGCCTTGGCAAGGATCTGATCCAACGTTGTGGAATTACACTTGGTCTCCTGCAAGAAGAGAATTTGAGGCTTTTCCTGTTGTAGCATGTTCTTTGTTAATCGTCCCTTCCCCGGGCTGTTGAGCCCTCTGATGTTCCATGAGATGAGCTTCATGATTCACGATTGGGAAGGGGATTACAGTATTTGGTGAGCTTGGAGTATCTTCCAGATTCTACTAGCATCTCCCCTATGCGGATGGTTCTCTTAAGATCAGTTTTCCATCCCCGTTTCTTGTTGTCTTTAAAGATATTTCTTCCATCCCACTGACTACCAGTTCGGACGCCTAATGATCTTTGCTTCTGTGCTCTTGAGAGAATTACTTCTAAGTTCTCTAGCTATCGCTCAGGAATTTTGTCATATTCCTTTTTCTTACAAGCCTGTTCAAGTCCTAGTATATCTAGATCTCCGATGTCGAAGCTCTCTGGTTCCTCTTCCATGTGCTGTACTATTTCCTGCTCTGCCTCTGAATCATCTACAATTGTGAGCTACATCTGAGTGCTATCTACCTCCATACCTTGAGCAGTCCTTTTCTGCATGTTACTGGGAGAGGGCGTTTTGGTGTCCGTGCGTTGCTTAGAAGTGAGGGCTTTCTTTGAGCTTGATGGAGCAGAATGGGTGGAAGTCTTAGGAATGGCTTCAGGTTGTTTCTGATTATCTAAAATATGAACCTTCGGCTGGAGCAGGATTTGAAAGTTGTTGCTTGTTGAAGGAAAGGAGGTGCTGGTGACAGGTTTTTTGATTGAGGTAGAGGGCTTTTTTATGAGTCTTTTTGCGATTGGGAACTTTTGTGAACCCATTTGGGTTAGATTTGTCCATTGAAGGGGTGGTCATGGATTTCATATTGGAGGGACAGTCTCAAAATAAATGGCCCAGGGCGTGGCATTTTCGACAGCGGAATGGTACATGCTCATAATCTATTGTTTGTAACCATTCATAATCATAATGGTAGAGGCTTACCACGTCCGGGAGAGCTTTGCTGAGGTGCATGTATACACAGATCCACGCATAGGAGGTGTATCGCTTCAGCTTTGTCTCCTCTGCCACTTTGATGAATTTGCCTAAACCATTCCCAATGTCTCGCAAAGAGTCTTCATCCCAATACTCCAGAGGGAGAGAATAAAGGCGCAACCACACCGAGGCCCAGCTCAGATCTTCTTTGTCCGGGTTAAAGTGTTCGATCCATCCTTTTAGGTACAACCCTGCTACGTTGAAGAAATATGGTCCTCCATCCAATACCTTGTTTCGGTCCTCCAGACAATTGAAAATGGCAGTAAAGAAGCCCTTAGGCCCTAACTGCAGTGTTATATGCCCTTTTGGCTTCCATTTGGCTATGATCCAGCCGTGCAAAGTTTTCTTCGTTGGCCAAAGGCCTATGAACTTTCCTATCAAAGCATGATCCCTCATAAACTGGATATGAGTCTTGATGCGCTGACTTGGGAGCTTGATTTTGGGTCTGTCAACTACTACCAGCTTGCAGGTGTTTGACATCACTCGTGGTTCTTCATTTGTGTTGTTATTTGTTGGTGCATTTTCATTCTCTGTTGATGTATCTTCTGGATGGTCCATCTTGACATTTTCAGTTTGTCGCGGGCCGTTTTCCATATCAGCGGGGGGAGGCATCATGTCCTCCCCCTGAGGGGATTCCATTGTGCGATAGCTATTCCTTATTGCACTGTAGCTACCTTATGGCTAAAGGTTAATGGCAGAACGACGCAGTATGTGAAGGTCTGCCAGTTGCAGAGCAGCGTCAAACCCTAAGTGCTCTGCTCTCCATTTTCTTTTTTTTGACATAAACGGTTAGTTTTTATTTAAAATTCGGCAAATCAGTTGTCGAGGACTTTAACACTGAAACCCTGTATTTCCTTGTTACAGTCGGCGGGGAAAGAAGATTTTGCTTTTGAATAGTCTGCTGAATGAGTTACACTGTGAATTCAGATAGAGGCTTGAAAAAGAACTTGATTTGGTTTCATAATGGTGCCTTGAAATTTCGCTGCTTTTGCTTTCTGTGATGTAGCTCTACTTCCTAGCTTGCAGAGAGGAGATCCAACGCGCCAGAGTGTCGGATCATCCCAAGAATCATTGTGTTTTCTTTTTGAAATGTCTAGCGGAGTGTTATATAGCGTTCAAGAATGCCAAGAGCAGTAAATTGGCCTTGAAGAGGCCCTTGTGAACTCCCCAGCACCTACCCAGACGTAAGAGTGAGTTCCAACAATGAACAGAGATCGAAAATGCCATAGTTGCGTTCTGAATTTTCCCTTGTGGATGAGTCCGCATTTCCCAACAGCAGCCAGCTCAAAATGGTTCGGTCCCGAAGTCTGGAGAATCTGAATCAACGAAGTGCTCAAAGGAACAGAGGCCCAAACAACTCCAAAATTAAGGAACGCTGCAGTCCGATTCAACATCATTTACTAACAGAGATCTCCTGCTCCTGAGAGAGCCTAGGTTGGCTGCCAAGTCCACCTGTGATTTTAACTTCCTCAGAACATGATAGAAGGAGATTTTGTGGAACTTGGGAAACAATAGTCAGATTTTTTTGAGGATGGGGGCTAACTACACCTGAGAAGGGATCTTTTGAGAGTTCATAGCCTATATAATTAGTCTGGAGTCTCCAAAGACTGAGATGGAGAGGAGATTCCTCTTGATAGCCAGATTTAGACCCTGCCACAGAGCAAGAGCCTTTGCTCTGTTCTTTGTTTCATGCTCCAAACCCCAAGCAAAGCACAACTCAGTTGAGCCACCTGGGCTTGAGATAACTCCCCTGCCACCCGCCTTTCCAGGGTTACCTTTAGAGGCCCCATCGAAGAATAGGCAGTGATCATCCAAAGCAGATCTCCATTTGATGAATTCTTGTTCTTCCAGACGAATTTCCCAATGAGAAGGGGCTTTAGCAGGAGGAATGGATCTATTCTAATGATTTGGAACAAGCTCTTTTAACCATTGTTCTTCCTCACTATCTAGAATCATGCCATTTCTTATGGTGGGTTTGGTTTCTAAGGCCTCCCCCAACAGAGCTTTGATCTTAGTGATAATTCCGACCGGGTTACAACTCTCCTCCCTAAATATTCTGTTGTTTCTCTCCAACCATAGTTTCCAACATGTGAATTTGGGGATCAACATCCAGCCAGTCTTGAGAAGGCCTTTTTTGGAGAGACAGAATGGGGATAACTTGGCCCAGTTTCTTAGCAGGTCCTGAATATTTCCTGGAAGCTCTATTTTGTCAGGTCCTAACATCAGGACACCCTTCCAAACTTCTTGAGCAAAGGGGCACAATAAGAACAGGTGGTTAGCTATTTCTTCATCTGATGCACAAAGAGAGCACCTGGAGGGACCTTCCATTCCACGCTTCCTCAGGTTATCTCTAGTGAGGATACTTTTATGCACCAGAGTCCAGCAAAAGAAGTCAATTTTGGGCAGAGCAGGAAAAGACCAAATAAATTTCCATTGAGTTGGCTCTGGGGGGACGCTAGGGATAGCCATCATACTTTTTTAACCTTCTGCCACTAAGTAAGAGCCTGAAAGAGAAGCCCACCCTCTTTTGTCCTTAGAAGAGGACTTTAAGGCAGATTTTCCTTGGAGCAAATCCAACAATAAATTGGCTTCACCGTCCAGCCAATGAGGGACCTCCCCCAAATTCCAACCATCCCATAGACTTTCTACATCATTTGTCTAATTGGAGATGTCCCAAAGGGTTTCCAGATTGCTGGCCTGAAGCCAAGCTCTAATATTTTCCAGTTCTGCCATCTAATTCAAGGGCTGATCTCCAAGAATCGAATCTTCCCAAATTTTTATTTTTTTCCCATTACCTGGGATCCAATAAATCTTATGACTGAAAAATTTCAAAGCTGTGAGACAGAGTTTGAAAATTGGTGATCCTTTGGAAATTCTAGGAGGCTGGTCCAAGCACCTCAAATGCTGCCCATGAAAATATTTTTTCCACAGAACTCTCTTGCTCCAACTAGGATTCCCAGAAACAATGTTCCAAAGGAGCTTGGAGCCTAGAGCAAGATTTTGGGCTGCCAGATCCTGCATTTGGAGACCTCCTTCCAAGAATGGCTTCTTAATAGTGTCCCCATTAACTAAATGGAGCCTTATTTCATTATTTTTCCCTCCCTCCCACAGAAATATTCTCAGGAGACCATCCACTTTACTAATAAAGGTTTTAGGGGCTAGTAGAATGGAGTTCTGATAAACTGGGAGACTTATGAGAACAGATTTCATAAGGATTACCTTCCCAACATTATTCAACCATGAGGCTTCCCAAGCTTGTATTCTGAGTTTTAGCTTGTCTAGTAGGGGCATCCAGTGAGCTACCTTAGGATTTGATTTGAAGATTGGGATCCCAAGATACTTGAATGACTCCCAGGTCAGGGTTCTTTTCCATTTCTAGTAGTCTTGTTATGTCTGTCAAATCTTTGATCGAGCAATTCCAGCCATATATTGTGCTTTTTATATAGTTAATCTTGCTGCCCGAAACCTCCCTATTAATGTCCAACTCCTTCTTGAAGGTTCTAGCAGAATTTATGCTAGCTCCTCCAAGCAATAATGTATCATCAGCAAACTGGGCATGATTTATGTCTTTAACATTGTGAGCCATTCTCAGGCCTGACAGAGTTTGGATCTATTGACAGTAGTCTAGCTGGAAGCTAAGCACCGAAGCTTGAATGGCATAAAGAAGCGGGGACAAAGGGCAACCTTGTCTTAGCCCCCTCGAGGCCTGGAAAAATTCCATTGAACGACCATTAACCAGAGGTGCTATCCAAGGGGAGGCAATGCAGGCTTTCACCCAAGTTATGAGAACTTTTGAGAAGCCAAATTTCTCCATCACAGAAAACAGGAAATCATGTCTCACCCTGTCAAAGGCATTTGTCAAATCTAGCTTAATCACCATGCCTTTCTCTTTTCAATGACAACTTGAATGAATTGCTTCTTGCACTAGCACAATATTGTCAAGAATCTTTCTCCCTTTTATGAATCCTCCTTGGTTTTCAGGGATGATGACCGACATAATTTTCTTAATATGGTTGGCTATTATTTTTGTAATTAGCTTATAACTTGTATTACACAAAGAGATGGGCCTGAATCTGCTGAAATCGGTGGTGCCTTTGTCTTTCAGAATCAAGGCAAGGAAGGCTGTGTTGGTACTGCCTCCAATCTTGGTGCAGGCTTGAGATTTACGAATCATTCTCAGAAGGTCTTTTTTAATTGTAGGCCAACAAGTCAGGTAGAACCTTGCAGTGAACCCATTAGGGCCCGAGGCTTTATCCAGATCCATGTAATCCAAAGCTTCTTTAATCTCATTCATACTGATCGGAGCAATCAGCATAATATTGTCAGAATCTTGAACACAGTGAGGAATAAGATCAATCACATAGGTTTGAGAATCAATAGGAGGGTCTTCCGAGGCAGAGTAAAGATCTTTGAAGAAGGAGTGGGTTGCTCGCTTTATGCCTTCAGAATCTTTAACCACAGTGTTTTGATAGTGAATTTCATTTACTATTTTGAAGTGCTTGCATGCTTCAGCTTGCTTATGGAAGTAGCTTGTATTTTTGTCTCCGACGTGTAACCAAAGATTTCTGGACTTCTGTCTCCAGAACTCTTCTTCATCCCTACTTGCTCTATGGAGATCTTTTTGCAGCTCTACTTCTTTTTGAAGAAGGATTTGAGTTACATCGGAATTCTCCATTGTTAATTGATGGCCTGCTAAAATGTCATGCATCTCCTTTCTTTTGGTGGTGGGCATTTTCAACCTTTTAGCCCACTCCTTGAGCTCCCTTTTAAGTCTCCTCATTTTTTCTTCCCACACAAAGAAAGGGGATCCTTCATGAACTTGCCGGTTCCAGGCCTCGGAGACCACCTCTTGAAATCCTTCTTGATGAATCCATAGAGAACTGAATCTAAAGGGAATGGGGCCAAGATTTCCATCCAAGGAGAGCTCAATCAGAATGGGTTTATGGTTAGAGGTGTAGTTCGGTAGAATTTTAGTGGCCATTAGACCATGAGTCAAGAAGGAGGATTGGACTAGAATTCTATCCAGATGAGCAGCAATGTGGCCGGGGCCTATCCTTTTGTTTGACCAGGTGAATTTCCGAGATGTGGGCTTGATATCCTCCAATTCCCAATCTAAAATGAGGTCTTCAACCCATTCTCTAGCTGGGTCCTTGACCAGCAAGCCCCCGTTTTTCTCTTCTACATCTAACGTAACATTCAGATCACCTGCAATAATAATATTTTTGGGTTGTGCAAGAAAAGATAGGACTGGAGCTAGTCCCAACAAATTTTTTTCTCAGATGGTAAGATCGAAGCATAAAGATTAAACATACTTACTTGGTGGCCAGATTATTTCTGGAGGAGCTTAGTGAGTAGCCAATGGGGGCAACATTCTTCATGAATCAGATCATATTTGGAGCTGTCCCAAAAGGAGGCAATCCCTCCAGAGGCGCCTCTAGCGCTGACTGCTCTCCCATGGCCTTTATGCCAGAATGCTTTGCTTGCTTGGAGGAGTAGAAGGTCCTCCGGTTTTGTCTCCTAGATGAGAAGGATTTCAGGCGAGTACATTCTTACAATGTCTTTCAGAGCTTCTTCTTTCAACCTGCTGCCTAACCCTCTACAATTCCAGGAGGCGTATTTCATTATTTACTGGCTTGGAAGGTTGTGGCTCCTTTTGGAGCCTGACCATGCTTGAGACTAGATCTGTTATTCATCATTCCTTTGAGAGTTTTCTGAGAGCCTTGGAGAACATCTAGATAAGTTTGTTCCTCTCTCTGTTTCTTCTGAGACTTTCGACCCCTAGTCGACTTGATAGGAGTGACTTGCGAGTTATCTAAATCTGAGACTCCATCTTCTGAATCTCCCTCAGAATCGGAGCCCAGACTGATGCGCTCCTTGTTTTCTTCTTCTTCCCCTTGTTCATCCTCTGATGGAGGAAGAGTTGACTTTGCCTCTACTTCTTTCACTTTCTTCGACGGGTCTTCTGGTTCCTCTTGGGTTCCAATGGCATCTGTCTTTACCCCAGAGGAAGAACCCTCTTTCGGAACTTCTTTGGCTTTTGGTTTAGGCTGGGGCTTCACCAATGGCCCTGAATTTTTCTTCTCAGTTGGTTTTGGGACTGCCTTGCCCTTTTTGATTTCTTTCCATCCTTCTTCATCCACTTCGTCCCCAGTTGGAGCTTTTGGGCAATTTCGTTGGAAGTGTCCATGTTCATGACAGGTTCTGCATTTGAAAGGCACTTGCTCGTAATCCAATTTTTGATAGTGATGCCATTCTCTGATTGTAAGTTTTACCACTTCGGGCAGTCCAGCTTCCAGATCGACTTCCACACAGATTCTTGCGCAGGTATATTGGCCCTTGTTATCTACTTTGTCAATGAAACGGCCTAGGCCATTTCCAATCTTCTGCAAGGTTTGATAGCTCTAGCAATGGATCTGAAGATTGGGAAGCTGGACCCAGACTGGGACCTCTTTAGGGGTATAGATTGAGGGATCGAAGTCAGGGATTCACTTATTAAGATACATACCGTGATTTCCCATAAAATACGGACCGTTTTTGAAAACCAAATCTCGATCTTCTTTGGAGGTGAACTAGAAAATGAAATACCCTCTTTCGACAACATAGCAAATCACATTGTTTTCCAGCTGGGGTCTCCAGTTGCGTTGGATCCAGTCATCTGTTGTTTTTGTAGAGGGCCAACATCCCATCAATTGTCCTACCAACCCTCTGTCAGCCAGGGCTAGGGCGATTTTTATCGATTGGTCTTCTGGCATGGCGACCTCAGGAATTTCCTCCAGTTTTTTGATGAATTTCAGGGCTTCTGGAATCAAATGTTTCTTCCCTTTCTGCGAGAGCAATCTTCTGAATGCTTCTTTTGAAGAGAATGGTGGGGTGGGAGAAGGCTCCCCATCCCCAGGCGCACTCATGGCGGTGGCTACGCTCCTCTGCGATCGCAAAACCCAGACGCGGACACTGTGCCAGCAGCAGCACTGGCTGGAGGAGGGAGGTAGAGCCCAATTGTGGGGATGCTGGGAAGGAGTGAGAGCCTAGCAGCAGGGGCTGCCAGGTAGGGGGCTTGCGGAGGGCCGCAAGGGCCGAGGAAGCAGGGGCGTGGGAGCTCCAGTTCAGAACGCGCACACAGGTCACCCTGAAACTCAGCGCTACCCTCCATTTTCATTCGAAGTGAAATATCGTATTAAACATAGGTTTGGTCTAAAGTGGTCATTGTATTAAATATAAAGTTTTGTCTCAAAATTCTTTTGTCTTAAATATAAAGTTTTGTCTTAAAATAATTTTGTCTTAAATTGTTTTTGTCTTAAAATAATTTTGCCTTAAATATAAAGTTTTGTCTTTAAATTTTTGTCTCAAACTATTTTTGTCTTAAATATAAAGTTTTGTGTTAAAATAATTTTGTTTTAAATTGTTTTTGTATTAAAATAATTTTGTCTTAAATATAAAGTTTTGTCTTTAAATTTTTGTCTCAAACTACTTTTTTCTTAAATATAAAGTTTTGTCTCAAAATATTTTCGTCTTAAATTACTTTTGTCTTAAATATAAAGTTTTGCCTTAAAAGTATTTTTGTCTAAAATTACTTTTGTCTTAAAATACTTTTGTCTTAAACTATTTTTGTCTTAAATATAAAGTTTTGTCTTAAAATATTTTTGTCTCGATTTATTTTTGTCTTAAAGTCTATATTTAAGACAAATCAATTGATATTAATTTTTAATGTAAAATAACTAAAATAAAAAATGAGTTTTTGAGACAAAAGATTTCTTTTGTCTTAAAAAAATGTCTCAAAAGTGCCCTTGGTGTAGTAGCGAATGTTTACGCATACATTATATTTGGACTAAGAGTGAGTCCAAATACATCAAATTTTACTATTGGATTACATTAAGGAACCCAATAAGGACATGAAAGGACTTGATATCTCTCAAAAGCATGATTGAATTATTTCCCTGAGATGCTCTCCTCTTTTTCTTGTACTTTTAAGCAGGCCAATAGTCGATCGTGCTAATGCTTCAATGAACTGGAAAGAGAATATAATGAACGTTGGCACATCAGAATTTAATATCGGATTACAGTAAGGAAATGACAGGACTTGATATATGTCAAAAGCATGATTAAGCTGAGATGCTTTCCTCTTTTTCTTGTACTTTTAGGCTGGCCAATAGTTGATGGTACTAATGCTTCAATGAACTGTAAAGAGATTCATATAATGAATGTTGAGTTGGTGTCCAAGCATTTTATATGCAGTTGTCTATAATGAGACTTTTTGAAAGCCTTTCCGGCGGATTTTTCCTGTCAAAATCCGGCAGCAATTTATTGGAATCCCAAGTTTGATAGCTAGTTTCTGCACAATCAAAGGGTCCCAGGGGTTTTTCAGGGTGCTTAATCCAAATATGCAGTTAAAAAACCATTTTAACTGCTAAAAATCAAGATTTAACCTCATTTCTTCCACCGGATTCTGTCACCGGAATCTCCAAAAAGTCACATTATAGACAACTCCGTTTTATATGGGAGACTATCATTAGAATTTACAATAGGAGTATAGTCAGGACATGACAGGACTTTGATATTTCCCAAAGATGCTTTCCTCTTTTTCGGTTCCTATTAACCAGTCCATCGCGCTATTGCTTCAATGAACTGGAAAGAGCTACATATATTGCATGTTGACTTTGTGCATGTGCTGTATATGGGAGACTGTCATCAGATTTTACAATTGGATTATAGTTAAGACAAGACGGGACTTGTTAGGTGTGTAAATCATGGTTTAATAGTTTCCCTCACATGCTCTCCTCCTTTTCTTTCCTTTTAGGCTAGCCAATAGTCGATAGAGCGGGAAAGAGCTAAATATATTGTGCGGAGGTTTTGGTGTGTAAGTGCGTTATATGGGAGACTAAATTTAAAATCGAGTTACAGTCAGGATTGGTGACATGACAACACTTATATTCATAAAAAGCATGACACCACATGATAGGTATGAAATTTTATCTCCTTGTGCTTTTCCTTTTAAGTTGGTCAATAGTTATCTGGTTATTGTTTCAATAAATTGAAAAGATTTACATATATGGTATTGTGAGTGATTATTAAACCTAACTTACTGTTTTTGTTCTCTTATTTTTTCAAAAGTATTATATTATTTTTTATAAAAATATCATGCATTAGGTTAATTTTTTTTGGTGGCTTTTTCATCTTATCATAAAAAATTATAATTATTTCATTTTATATTTATAAAATATTATACCATTTAATTCAATATTAAAAAAAAAAAAAACTTCAATCAAAATATTTTAATTCAAAAAAATAATACTAAATATATTTATAATCCAAATATTTTAATTTATAATAAAATTAATATTTTAATTTATAATTAACCTATAATATGATATTTATAGTCAAAACACCTAACGTTATAGCTGAGTAGTATATTTGCTATCAAAATGTTTTATAGGGAAGACTATCATGAAAATTTACTATAAGATTAAGATTGTTGTATGGCAAGTTTTGATATGTATGGAAAAACATGAGTGAATTGTTTGTGTACGATGCTCTCCTCTTTTCATTTTCCTTTTAAGTTGGCCCACAATGAAGGCATTGTTCCCCAAAGAATATAATTTTTTTGTTCTAATTTTGTGAGAAAATTTAAAAAAATATGATGGTTCGAGTGTTTGAATCACTTTTTTTTTATGATATAATAGATTTAACCTATAAAATATCTAAAATCTTAAAATTTGACAATTATAATTTAAATTTCCAAAAATTTCACATAAATTGAAGAAAATCCAAAATTTCTATTATTTGGGAGACAAAATTATAGCCATCTTGAACCTATTCCATTACATATATTTTACTGCACTTGCCGGCCAAGTACTTTATAAGGAGTTTGTTACTAGTTCATTTGTGATATTTTCGACACAGTACTTAGCACACAATTACACAAGATTTTTCTATAACAATATTGTCAACGCTTTGGAGAAATAATATAGTGTCTGCGTTATGGCTAGCAATACAACTAGAAATTACAGACAGTGAATGTTGCCTTCATGGTTAGTTAATTCACTTCACTCACGCATCAATTTGTTGGCCAGAAACTTGGGATCACGTAGTTGTCACTTTAGTCACTCGGGAAACATTTTCAACGGATTTTTTCTTGGGTGGTTAGAGATGTGAAAGTGTCATGGAAGTATGGATGTTATTCTCATATATTTCTTGACATATAAAAAGCAGAAAATGTTTTAGGTCTTTATATATCAATTATATTTATTAATATAGTTGTGTTAGATGACGGTCCACATGTGTGGGGTGGATTTGTTGATTATGGTTGGCCATGACTGAAGAGGGTTGATGAGGTTGAGTAAGGTTAGAAAAAACAAGGTTACCTCATATTGACCAAGTTTGACCATGGTCAACCATTAATGTAATATTAATGTTACATCAATTTAATAATGTTCCATTAATTTTCACTATTGCTACATTAATGTTGTATTAATATTAACCACTATTGACCAAAGTGACAAAGGTACATGTTACATTAATGTTAATATTAATTCTACATTCTTGTTGCAAAAATGCTTGCATTGATGGTTGAACTGGGTTGATGAAGTTTACCATGGTTGAAGAGGATTGACCATTATTGGTCACGGTAGTTCATGGTTGACCTTAGTTGACCATCACTGATAATGATTACCATGGCTCACCAACCATTAAGTGGAAAGGTTATGGTTGACCTTGGTTTACCAATTTTAACCATGTAACATGGTTACAATAATGTTACATTCATGTTGAGCATGGTCAATGTTACATTAATGTTAGAAAAATGGTTAAATTAATGGTTGAAGAAGTTCGATGGAGTTGACCATCGTTGAAGAGTGTCAACCACTGTTTACTAAGGTAGGTCATCATTCACTTGAGTTGAACATGATTGACAATGATTATGATGTTTGATTTTCGTAGAACATGATTAACAATTACCAGGGTTGACCTTAGTTAACCATGATTAACAATGATTACTATTGTTGAAATTAGTCAACCATGATTAATAATGATTACCATGGTTGACTATGGGTTAAGAGGAATATTATGATTGACCTTGGTTTACTATTGGTGACAAGGTTGACTGACGTTTAAGAGCATTGATTGTGTATGAACATTTTTTACTCAACTTGACCATGGTCAACCATTAGTATAACAATGTATTTATCTTATATTTATCAGTCAATGTAGAATTAATATTATTAGTTGTTGCATTATCACATTAGCGTTGACCATGGTTGACAATTGTCAACCATGGTTAATAATGACTGATGTTACACTAATGTTAATAAAATACATCATCAACCATTGTAAACCCTAAGGTAACACTGTAATTGTCAACCATGGTTAATAATGATTGACGTTACACTAATGTTAATAAAATACATCATCAACCATTGTAAACCCTAAGGTAAAACTGTTGTTGAAATACATCAATGTCTCAAAAATGATTCGCCATGCACATAACAATGCTTTTGTCACATTTGCATTAATGTTACAAAAATGGTTGACCTTAGTTGACCATGGCTTCCCAAGTTCTCTATGATGTATGATGTTTTGACTATTGCTAACTATGGTTGATTATGGTTGACTATCATTAACTATGGTTGAATATGGTCAACCCATAGCTGAGTAAGGTTGATCGTTGTTCACTATGGATGACAACGTTTGAAAATGGCTTAAGAGGGTCAATGATGATTGAACATGGTTGACAATGTTGATGATGACTAACTATGGTTGATGAAGGGTTAATAAGGATCAACCATTGGTTACCATGGCAGGAACATAGTTACCGATCAAATGAGAAAATTACCGAGTACCCAGTTTTCTGAGGTACCAAAAAATCACCCGATTTTGAAAAGTGGTGATTCAAAATACACCCTTTTTTTCTTGGAGCATATTTTTAGGACTTTAGATTTTCTTATGAACATTTTTTTTTTAAATGTTAGTGATTTTCATGTTGAGTTTGAAATGTGTTGATGCAGCATCAACCCCTTTTTTTCTAGAGAATATTTTTAACACTTTAAATTTTTTTACGTATCAAGTATAAACATTTTTTTAAAAATGTTAGCAATTTTCATACTGCTTTCGAAAAGTCTTGATGCAGCATCAACCCCTCTTTTTAGAGGGCTTATTTTTGACACCCTAAATTTTCTAATGTCTTGGGCATGGATAATTTTTTCTAAATGTTTGTGATCTTCATGCAAATTTTGAAAATCATTATTTTTTTAAGACATATATTTGACACTTAAATTTTCTGATGTCCTAAGTATGCACAATTTTTTTTTAAAATGTTAATTATTTAACAATTGTTCAAGTTATATTATTCTTCTTGTTTTTCATCCTAATATGTTTGCTTTTTAAGGGATTTCCAAATATGTCTTTTTTTTGCAATTTTTTTTATAATGAAATTTTAAATTATTTTTTTACAAAAATAAAATAAATAACACATTAATATTTTCCAGGTTAAGATTTTTTATAAATTTATATATAGTTATTAATACTTCACTACAATAAAAAAAATCAAATTGTTATTATCATATAATGGTTTGGTTTTTTTGTTTTGTTGTTGTTGTTGTTGTTGTTGTTTTTTTTCTTTTTATTATAGCTTTCTAATTGTTTTTATTTTTTTAATAAATAGTTTTTATGTTTTATATTTTTTTTACAAATGATTTTTTCTTATATTTTTCTTATATATCTTTTTTTTTTTTAAATTTAAATAATTTCTTAACTCAATTTTTTAAATGTTTTTTATTTTTATTTGGTTTGTTGAAATGTTTTTAAATATATTTATTATTATTTATTTATTTATTTAAAAAATAGCTTTTATTTTTTATTTAATTTTGTTTGTTTGTTTAATTTTTAGTTATCTAGTTCACTAGTTTGTTTCATTAAATTTTTAAATTTTTCCTAACTTATATATATATATATATATATATATATATATATATATAGAATATATATATATATATTCGGAGTAGTTCCACCAGTTGGATGTGACTCGCAATGCCTTGGCTATTAGCTGTTAGGCCCTTTCCTTCATATCCCATCTTTTTCATTAGCTTCATTCCAATCCCTATAGTGTTTTTTTCAAATGAAGAAAAATCATCATCATAATGAGAACATGAAACTAAAGAACCAATGACAATGTTTACCTTAATTGCCAATTCTGAAGTGGAAGATGATGGCTTCGCTAAGCCATAATTACACTTCAACTTTTTTGAGGCTGCTTATGTGACTCGTAGTTATAGTTGTAATCCATGCTTCTACTCTTCTTCTTCTTGTAGTCTTCTTAGTTCAACATTGTCTACTTGAATGCTCTGGTTGATCTCCTCTTTTCCTTGGATATATGAACTCTTTGGTGCTCTTCTCATCTTTGTTGCAATACCTACTACAATATTCAACTCATCACCTAAATCAAAACCCAGGTTAGTTGGTCCATCACCTGCAACCCAAATAGTTGTCATCTTAATTTTATTTCCCAAAAAATAACTTGGCTCAGTTGGTCCAACACCAGTAATCCCAGTAGTTACAAATATCATCTCATTGTTTGAAGCAACTATCTTCTACATCCATTTTCCACCTTACTTCTTTGGCTTCAATTCTGGATGTAGTTTCCAGTAGTGCTCTTCATCATGACCTTCTTTCTTGCAATGAGTGCAAGAGGGATTTTATTCCTTTTTCCTTGTTGTCATTGTCTTCTTTGCATGATTGTCTTGTTCATAATTTCCCCTACTTTCAAGGTGAATGGATTTCACACTAGACACTTCAAGAAGAGTGGGCTCGAATAACAACAATGAATGTTGAAGATAATTATGTAAAGAGCCAATATATTTCATCAAAATATTAGGTGAATATGAAGTAATTCCCAATGCTAAAGCATCCTTCCTAAATTCCTCTGTGAAAATTTATACATTTTGACCTTTTCCTTGTCTTAAATGTTTCTATTCTATCATATCTTTCTACTGATATCCCAGTGGATAAATTTTCCCTTTTAATACAAAAACAAAACCAAACCTAGTAGAAAGGAGTTTGTTAGAAATACTGAGTGGGTGGGCGTGGGGGTGCGGTGAATTAGTATTTCATTTGTATATGCAATTTTCTTATTTTTATTAATTTCTTCAATCATCATTTAATTATGTATTCATTATGTTGTAATTATGAGCTATAAAGAGTAGATAAATCATA
>APFE030896737.1:2457-13428 GCA_000404065.3 Pinus taeda | reverse complement strand
GTGAACTATTCAAAAATCATGAGAAATTAGTCAGTTACGACTACCTCTCATAGAAATGGTCATACGTTTGAATGACTTACTTAACGCAGTTGAATCCCAAAAATGATATCTAAATTAAAAAATGTCGTTTTAGAGCTCTTATGCATTTTAGCAAATGCTCATGTAAAAAAAAATTACTTGCTGGATTTTTCATGTCCACCGCCAAGCATGGATGAGGATGCGAGGAAGTCTATAAGGGTAATTTTGGATTCATCTTATAGCCATTTGGATCATCCCCAGGTGTATGAAGAATAAAAATGAAACCATAGTGAGCTAGATACAATTTGGATCATTCTTGGGTGTGTGAAGAATAAAAATGAAAACATGGCCTTATGGATAGTCATTTGGATGCACGGATTTTGAAAAATATCCACATGGGGTTGAATAACTCTCTACACAAGGTCAGGCCATAACGTGTCAATATTGGCTTACATATCATGGTTTTTTTTTAGATGGGTCCTTCGAGTTTTCGCCTATGATGCTCCTATCAGGGTATTTTTTCTTCAATTGATTGAATTCTTTCAACATGGTCACAAGTGGACTGTCATTGATAAGTTCAATATTTTTTTTTTTTGCAGACATAGTTCTTATTGGAGAAACTTTTCCAAGAGTTGGATCATGATGGATGCTTGTACTATGAATCAAATCAGGTTCAACTGCAGATACGAGTCATTTCTACAGCTCCTAAAAAATGGAACAGATATGCAAGAATTTAAAGTAAGATCTAATATCATTTTTATTTTCTAATGATGAATTTTGGATTTTGATTTTTAAGCTAATGCAATTTTTTTTTCTTTACAAGTCGCATGAGAGTCATTTATCAATTTCTTAATTTCTCAATTCTCTAAAAAAAGAATTGATAATTTTTATTTCAAAATTTACATTTCCCTTGTTCAAAAACATGAAGATTTTTTTTTATTTTTTATTTTTTTTTGTTACTTTAATTAAAAAACTCTAACATTTTTTTTTTTTTTTTTTTTAAATCTTTTTTTTTTTTTTTTTTTTTTTTTTTTTTTTTTTTAAATCAAAACATCAATTCTTTATTGAAAATTTTTATGATCTTAATGAAAAAATGCAAGAAAATAAATAAAATTCTAAAAGATTTAAAGTTCTAAAAAAAATGCAATTAAGAAAAAAATGCAATCAAGCTTAAAAATGCAATCAAGCTTGATTTTATTTTTCCTAATTTATCTACTTGATTTTTTTTTTTAATTTTTAAGTATATGAATGTTTCCAATGGAGCCATGTGTGTAAAAAAATGATATATATACTCATATGCAGGTTTTAAATATATTATTTGATACGTATCAATGTCTGAGAGACCAACTATCTTGATTGAGATGATGTTAGAAGATACTGAAGAACGGAATACTGGGATCCAATCACTGCCTTGAACCAAGATTCAATATAATCTTGTCTTCCATGGCTTCCTTCTATCATGTCATGCAAGTCCTCACATATGTGATCTCCTTTCATAGAATCTAGTGATAGGCATGCATGAAACTTTTCAATCTTAGGTTCCAACAACTACTTTATTGACGTGCATCCATGATTCTTGGACCTTATCTGAATCTTCTTCTTATGGTTGTTGTTCTTCAATGGCAGTTGGGAATCATTTTGCAATACCTCAACATTGTAAGTGGATTGAGGTGTTTTATTGTTGGGGATTCGAAATGGTTGTGCATGTAATGGGAATGGTTGAATTGAGATTAACTGAGGGTGGAACTGATGTTGTCGTGGAGGTGAATGGTATGGATAACATTGATATTGGTATTGAGGATAGTGAGTGAAAGATTGAGTATATGGTGGATTTCCTCTATAAGGCTCTTCCCAACCATGTTTCTAAGATTGGTTTTGAGATTGGGATTGAGATGGCCAAGGTTTCAAAAGCAAAGGTGTTTGCCAATTATGTTGTGCATAACCATGAAATTGTGCATAAGGATATTACATAATATTGGGTTGATGAGGCTACCATGGTCCTCTTGGAGCTTGATTCACTCCATTATCCTTTTGGTAAACTGCCTTTAACCCTAGTAATGATGGGAAATCTTTAGTAGCATGTGATCATGCACAAATTTTACAAATTTTAATGTTATCAAGTGGACATTCATGCAAAGCAACATTTTCAACTTTTCACTTGTTTTGCATTCTTGGCATCTCAATTTGTTCATTTAAATTACCAAGAATGTTTAGCAAATTGTTAAGTTCAGTTTGACTTACCAATCTCGTTGCTAAATTACTTTCCCTTGCTGTAACTAGATCTTGAGGAGATCTTCCATACTTTGCTTTTCCTCTTGATATGTTCTTGCATAGTTCACAAATCTCTTGAAATGACAATTGATAAACATCTCCTTTTCCCACCAAGTTAAGAAGATCAATCCATTCATCCTTTATAGCATATAGTAGAAGAGTTTTTAATATGTCTTATCCTAAATTATGCATTTTAGATCTTTTGATATTATAAGTAAATCTCTCCACTAGGTCTTCTATATTTTCATCCTCTTTTTTATTCATCTTAAAGACTTCATTTCTAAGGTCATGGTGTCTGTAATGATTTTTATATTTTTCAAAAAATACTCTTTTCGTATCATCCCATGTCCTTATAGAATTTGTTCCTAGAGTCATGAACCATTTAAGAGCTTTATCCTTCAATGTTATTGGAAACAAATTTAATTTTTGAATGTGTAATGAGTACCCATAAGATCTACAAATGATTTTAAATTCAAAAAGAAAAGTTTCTGGGTCAACTAATCTCATACCTTTGAAGTTATGAACTATAGATGGAGGGATGTTCTTCATTCAACATTGGCATCAATTTCTTGAATGAGAAATCTAGAAGGATCTCCTTCCATTTCTTCATCCTCCTTTGTCATCTCTTCTACCTACAAAAATAAGAATTCATGATGTGGATGTGTGGCTCTTAATGCACCACGTGATATAGTGGGGGAGGTAGGTGATTGAAGGTTTATATATGTGTGTGTGTGTTTGTGTGTGTGTGTTATGCAACTAAATGATTTATGCATCTACATGCTGTAATCATGCATCTAGAAAGAACTGAAAAATGAACTCTAGACCGAAAGCTAGTTCCTATGCACACTTCCCCGGCAGCGACACCAAAATGTTGAGGCAAATCAATTACCTATCATTTAATTGTCAACCCAGGGGTTTCGTAAAACTTATGAAGCATTTGTGCACTATATATACTAGAAATTAACTTCCAATTTAGTCTATCAATCTAACTACGAAACCAATTAACAACAAACCAAATTCACCTATTCTAATTCAACAACCAATTCAAAAGAAATTATAGTACAGTGCATGGAATTGAAATATTAATCTAACACACTTACAGGAATTGAAAAGCACACCACTCTTTCAAAAATTAAATTGCAGGAAATGAAATCTACTCTAAGGGACCATGTGTGCATTATTAAATCAGGATCCTATGAAGTGAATAATCAAAACCACATGACATAAAATGAAAGAAAAAACAATCATTCTTAACCTCTAGATATGAAAGAAAATAAAAGCAATCACTCTTAACCTCTCACACAAGAAAATATATGAAAGAAATAAATCTTAATCTATGAAAAACAATAAATTTTAATCTATGAAAAACAATAAATCTCAGACATTATAGGTGGCCAATCCAAAAGCATGAGGGATGGAAAGTTGAGAGGCTCCAAATGCAAGCATAACCAAATCAAAGTGAACATCACTCATGAGCATGGTGCCAAATCCAAATTCTATATTCAAAACATCAGTATTTCCCCAACTTTACACATGCCTTTGAAAGGAGAAGGCTCTCCTATTTATACGAAAAATAAGAAACAACCTCATTAATGGGGGTCCATTATTCTCTCCCTAAATCCCTAGAAAATATCATAGTTACAACTGAAATAGGTAATGATGAGACACATATCCTCTTTGACCTTTATCCAAATATTCTTCCATATCTTGAAGGGAATTCGAATTTGAGCAATGGAGGCCACATAAGGGTGCCTTGGAAGCTTTGAAATGATCTACACGTCATGAAACTCAAGCCACTTTTAAGTATTAGAAGTATATGCCATTTTTCTAAGTTTTAACCATTTAATTCACTTATAATACTAGAAATCATTAACTCCTAGAAAATACAAACAGAACCCATATAATTATGAAAATGGAGGCTAATGAACAATTATATGGTCATGGAGTTGTGACATGGGAGTGAAATGGCGGCGATAAAGGTGAAAATGGATGATATTTTGAATAAATTTTGGAGACTCTACAAGGCTTTGTCTCAATGAGTTCTGTCATGAGAGCCATATAGCTAGTGTACCTTTCTAGTGACCTCCTCTGCCTGCACATAGATGTAGGAGCTCCCACATGCTCATGTGTATCCTATACCAATATGAGAACTTCTATGGTTCTCTAACTCTCCTCTCTGGAAGATTCTAGTTAAGTGGGTGCCTCCACTCGCCCTTGTGTCTACTCCACTAGTGGCTACTCCACAACATCCTGAAGCTCTACATGAGGCTCCCCCTTTGGATCTAGAAGATTCTCTTCCAATGGGATACTCAAATATCGATCTAAAGAGCATCTCATAGCCTTCTCCTCATAAAATTTGACATCTCTTCTCACTATTGTCACCCTGAATGAGGGAAAATACACCCTATAGTTATGTGGTGTCTCTGTCTATCCTACAAAGACTCCAATCTCAGTTGTAGGCTCTAGTTTCTTCATGCTATCCTCTGAGACATGAAAATACACAGTAGCTCCAAAAATTTGAAAATGAGATACATCTGGCTTCCTCCCAAAGAAAGCTTCTTCAGGTGTGATCATGCCAAGTATTTTATGAGGACTCTTGTTCTGCAAATAAACTGCAGTGTTGCATGCTTCTGCCCATAGATGTAACGGTAGCTTATGATCATGCAACATGGCTCTTACTTCTCCCATCATTCTTATGTTCTTCCTTTCATCCACCCCATTTTTTTGTGGGTTATGGGGTGCTATTGGTTCTCTTCTAATACCCTCTTTGGCACAAAATTCCTTGAAGGTGCTAGAAACATATTCTCCTCCATTATCACTTATCAGGGATTTCAATGTCTAACCAGTCTCCTTTTCAACCAATGCTTTGAATTCGACAAATATTGAGAAAAAATCATCCTTCTCCCGCATGAAGAAGATCCAACTTTTTCTTGAAAATTCATCAACAAAAAATACATAATACCTCTATTTTGTTGTAGAGGTTGTAGAAAATGGTCCACATACATTAGAGTGAACTCACTCCAATATTGCTCCTACTCTGCTATCTCAGCCTTGGAAGGTGGATTTGACATATTTTCCCAATGTGCATCCCTTACAAACATCATGTTGGTCAAGAGTGCATTTTGGGAGACCGATGATAATATGTTTCATGACTTTTAAGGCCCCATGGTGTAAGTGTCCCATGTTCCTGTGCCATAGTTCTTCAACATCCCACTCTGCACTTCTCCTGCCTTGCTACTCAATGTAGCACAAGATTCCACCTCAATTTTGTAGATATTTTTCACTCTAACTCTGATCTATTTCACTTTCCTAGTATATACATGTCTCAGAAAGGATTTCCCCTTACTGAAACAACATCATAGCCATGATCCTCCCATACAACTACAAAGATCAAGTTCTTCTTATCCCAGGTACATATATGACATCTTTTAGATGAAGGTGGGAGTGTGAATCCCTCTTAAGGGTTACGGTACCAATTCCTTTGGTATTTTACTACCCATCATCCCCAAGTTTAATGTGCATATGAACATCCTCCTCCTCTAGGCTACTGAAGAATTATTTTCATCTCGTCATATGGAACGAGGCACCCGAATCTAGATACCATGCACTCCCCATTATAGTGCTTGCCATGCATGAAATGATAGTGAAGTCTAATTCTAATTGTGAGGCAAGATCTTCACCTCCTACTCCTCCTGGAGGCTTCATGATAGACTTCTTGTGCGGAAACTTTGTTACATAGTGCCTGAATTCATGGAAATGAAAAAAATTAATCTTGCTTAAGTCATTCTTCTTCCCATTGTTCTGGTTGGTCTCTAGTTTTCTTTGGGCCTTCTTGTCCTTTCCTTTCTTTCCCTTCCCAACCAAAGAAAAATTATCTTCCTCCTCAGATTTAGATGTTACTCCATCTCCAGTGTTTCGCTAAATTTCTTCCTACACTAGATTGGACCAGAGTCTCTCCCAATTTGGAAATTTGTCCCTTACATTTACAAATTCCTAGTAGCTATGATGATATTTTGAAAGGCCTAAGAGAGCTAGGCTCACTATTTCTAAAGAGGGAATATTTTCTCCAAATCCTCCATTCTCATCTCGACACTGAGTGAACCTCGAGAGGTAATGTGGAATGGTTTCTCCTTTTTGCATGTAAATGTTTTTGAGCTTGTCCCTCAATGTCAATTTCTTGGCATCACTACCATTTTTGAATAGCTCAGTGAGGGTCTTCCAAATAGAAAAAGGTGTCTCCTTTCCATGTAAATTTGAGACTATGTGGTCTTTCACACCCTCCAAGATGATCCTCCTAGATTTTGTGGTATCCTTCTTCCATTGGGCTAACTGTTGTGCATCAAATACTTCTATATTTGGAATGTCAGTTCTGGTGTACTCCAACACACCATTACCATCAAGAATTTATTCCATATGATCCTTCCAAGATATGAAATTTGAGGTTCCCTCAAGGGCATACTCCAATCTCAATTCGTTGAAAGATAATTTCCCACAAGGAAGAAAATTGCTTCACTAAATCTGCAAATAGAAATATCTGAAGGAGAGTCTCTATAGATTGGTTTCTAGTGTGATTTCCACTCTAATACCGTATATAAATTAATAGAATTTTTCTACTACTAATGTATTCAAACTGAAAACAAGAGATTATAAATTTCCTCTACTATTTTGCGGAATGGAAATCAAAATTTAGAAACACATGAAATGACATGCAACCATTAAAGAACCATAAGAACACAATTGATATGAATTGGATCATTATATTGTGTTTCATCCATATTGATGCATTTGGAGTGGAAAAAGTGGAGGAATTAGCTCACAGGACGTTTTTTATTGGCGGGACCCAGTTTGGCAAAACGGGGTTCGAAACCTTCCAGGAGCGTTTTAAGGCATCAAACGAAGTTTTTTGGGGGTAAAATATTGTTTCTCAAGTGCCACACATTTTCATGCTATTCTACACACAGAAAGCTTTCCAACGGCGCAAGAATCGCATCAATCAAATTCTGTATGCAAAATTCATGCCACTCGGAAGTTGACCTTCCTGTTTTCACACCTATAGTTCAGGAGGATGTCGCGGTAGCCCCCATTATTCATGGAAAAGGAGCTATCCATGTGTTTTTGATGTATAAGACTCTAAAAGAGTATATTTTCTAACTCTAGTTAAGATTTGTTGTAGTCAAACTTAACCACTAGTAGGCTATCAGATTGTGTTATAACTAGGCCTCTAGGAGGAAGAGGCATTCCATTCTTTCGAGAGCGTTTGTTCCATAGATGAGAAAAGATAGCCAAGAGAGACAAGAGGTAGAGCACACAAAGAGGATCTGTGCACTGTAGCAGCCCATGAGCCACAAACATTACTTCTTTGTATCTACAACCATATTTCCGAATATGGAAAGAGAGCGAAGAGGCCTCACCTTCCAGCTAGGTTTTCTCCGAAAGGATTTCCCAGAGAACATATCTTGTGTCTTATGTGTGTGTGAGCTTGTTTTATTCGTTCTCTACTTTTCTGCATATATTCACATGCATGCACTAATTACAGTAAAATCTACAAATCTAGAAATTAAATGAAACTATAATAGTGTAGAATCTTAGATTTTTAATATAATATTGTCAGATCTGTTGTGAGGAATTGTCGAGTGGAATATCCACAAAAGTTTATGGATCAACAATGATATAAAAGGGAACCCAACTGGGAAAAATCCCTCTGCTACTTTTCATTAATCAAATGCGAATGAGAAAGTATTACAATGTCATGCTTCAAGCTTGAAACACACCCTGCACTGTAAACATGTTCTCCTACTGACTTTCCTTCTCTGGCCAACATTTAGCTAATTCAAGATCCCAAATTGCTCCTATTTCCTTGCACAATCCTGGAGGAAATTAGGTCCTAAAAAGTATGAATTTTCTTTTATTTACTTGCACAATTCCCAAGGAATGATTCCCCTGATTAACTGTTAAGCTTGTACACTCAACTAGTATACAATTGGTAATTGTAATGTGCCCTTTTCCTCCACTCTCGCTAGAAAATTCAAACTACATGCATGTATATGCTATTTTTAGCTGATTGACTAGTTTAATTGAGAGATCACTGAGTTAAAAAAAAATTCCACTACTCAATTGACCTTCAACTGACTCAAATAATTACTTGAGATTAGGTATCTAAGACAAACTAAAAATAACTGAACTAGATTGCTAAATTTTAGCAATAACTAAATGCACAACTCTACTTCTCATCTATAACTCAAATTTACTGAGTAAACTAGTAGACAAAAGCCATGTCACACAATTTAATTGCAATCCAAGTCATCCTATTGATGTATAAAATCGAATTACTAAATTTGACTAAGGCGCAAGTTAAATTTATCCTTTGTTGATACAATTTCTAACATGCAAGCAGGGACTTTACCGAGAAAAAATGTGAAAATGACAATATGGGTGAACTTGCTATGTTCTACAACATCTGCTATAGGACAATATGGGGCTGTGGCCATATACATGGTAGTGTAAGGGGTTTATGCAGTAGATTTGTTCAACACATTGATGGATATGGAAGGATTACATAACGCAAGACCAGGTCTAGGTCATGTTAGTGTCAGTCTTTCCAGCCTTCCTACAGTGATCAAATATGCTCTTACAAAGTGATTTTGATGTGTTAAGGTCAATTTTTGTCATTTCAAAATTTGGTCACTAGGCTTTAGGTCTAGGGTTTGCTTTAACTCCTTCTAAAGTTGCCCAAATGAAAATCTATGTCACTATTCAGCTGAGTCTATCATCATTCATAGGGTTGTCATTCTCATGTCAGTGTCTAATGAGTCATTTTACATCTTGTTCATGCTTCAGTTGTGCCTAGGCAAGCTCATTTCCCTCTCCTAGGGTTTTGAAGGCAATTTCTCTTGGGGCGGCCAAATCATCAGCAAAACTCATATCCTGATGTTCATACACCTTCCCTCCAAAACATTCCAAAGAAGAAAAACCTCCTTCAAGTTTTACATAGGTGTCATGGTTTGAAATGTCAAGAATACCGTTGCCTCAGGAGAATCAAAGACACCTCTGAAGTGACCTTGGGAAAATCAAGTTTTCTCCTAGCTTGGTTGGCCAAATGATTTTATTTATGGGTAAAATGATAACTAGACAAAGATATATTTCCAATGGGCTATCATGAGCTAAATTTGGGGTTAAGGAAGGCATTCAAAAGTTGACTGCAACAACACTCTTCTTTTAGGCAGCCTCATTTGGCACTTTTTGAAGGTTGATTTTCCTGAAGATTGCTTGATGAAAATATTCTTGGCTACTCTGGAAGGTAAAGCCCAATCATGGTATGAAAGTTTGCCGCCTACTTGTATTTATTGTTTAAAGGATTTTCATGCCATGTTCATTGAAAGATATACGGACTCTTATCCATCATTAAATTTGGTTCATGACAGCTGCAAGCATGCTTATACTTTTATTGAAAACCTTGAGAAGTTTTATGAAGATGATAATTTCATGGATGAAGAGATCATGGAAGCCCTGTATGAGAATCCATTTCAGCAACACACAGAAATCTTAGAGGATACTTGTCAATATCAGCAGGTTCAAGATGGCCATATGGCTGTAATTGATGAATGAGAAGAGCTTGTTTCAGATCTTCCCACGGAAGAGGATAGCATGCAGGGAAATCAAGTTTCAATCGTAGAATGTGATAAAGTCAAGTCAGCTATTTCAGATCTAAATTCAAATCGTGATGATCAAGATTACCTTGTTTTGAATCCCATCAAGGAGATTTCTATTGTTGAGACCATCTGGAATGAAGAAGACAAAGTTATTGACCACGGCTTTCGTGAGGAGGTAATTCAGTCAATTCATGAAGAGCAAGACAAGATCTTTGTTCAAGTAAGTGAGAAATCTTCTTTTGATAACTCAGTGCTAAATGATAATTTGATTGCCATGTCATATGAAGACGATTACTGTTTGAGCAAAAGAAAACAAAAAGCATTATCTCCTTTGTCTGAAGATGAAATAGATCAACTCTTGAAAGGTCATGTTTCAGCCGAAGCTACAACAGTTTTGCAGTGCACACATAGTCAGGAAAGTGTTGGTGAAACTTCTTCCTCTTTACAAAATGATGATGGTCTTGTAATCAGTTTTATAGATCAACAAACAAATAATTTTTCCTTTCAAAGAGATCATAAGGTTGTCATGTTTGATAGTCTTGAAGATTGTTTTTTGTTTAAGAAATACCTAGACGATGAAGATGAGGAGTATGAGCTTTAGAGAGACAATATGCTAGGATTTCTCATGGTCAAGGAACCTATAGCTAACACAGATGGCAGAAGCACATACTTCTTTGTGCATTCCTATCCCTCGGAAATCAATTGTTCTTTCAGATCAGAATGAAGGGAGTACTTGTATTTTTGCTGCTGGATCTCAAGACAAGATGGTGCTTCACGATTATCAAGATCCCTTCGGTATCCTTTTGCAAGCACTAGAGAAGATATATGTTTCCTGGTTCGTTATCATAAACCTTGGTTTCAGTGGTTATTGTGAGTTGCCTACATGTAGATCGTTCCGCCTGCTCGAGAAAAGTGAGAGCAGAAATTTGGTATGTAGCCATCTATTGGATTGGTTACATTGGAAATCTCATTACACATGATTTGTACATATTTCATTAGTATGCAGGTGGTTTTCATCATGATTCCAAATCTT
>APFE030896731.1:7403-44861 GCA_000404065.3 Pinus taeda | reverse complement strand
GTCTTTCAAAAAAAAAAGAAAAAAGAAGAGAGACAAATAAAAGATCCCTGAGTGAAAACCTCTCTGAGGCACTCAGGGCAGGTGGCAAAGGTGAAAACCTCTCTGAGGCGCCCTTGCCATCCTTGAAAAAAAAAAGAAAAAAAAGAGAAAAAAAGAAGAAAGAAACAATAAGCACCATGAGAGTTTGCATGCAGATGTTCTATGGAGGAGAAGAAGCCTCTCCACTCCAAGTCGGGGGCTGTCGTCATAATGACAAAGAATGCCATCAATGCCTCCTCCACGGACAACCACATTTTCGAGGTATGTGCAAAGTTTTTTTGTGATTTGAATCACTACAGGGAAGTCCCGAATCACTACAGGAAAGTCCCGAATCACTACAGGAAAGTCCTGAATCCCTACAGGAAAGTCCTGAATCCCTACAGGAAAGTCCTGAATCACTACAGGAAACTTCCCGTAGAAGGTTGCTATGGCTGAGGTGAGTTTTAATGAAAATCTAAACGATGGGAGCGTGGTTCAATCGCATGCATGCCACTCATGGCACCTCTGAACACCTCCATCATAGGCTCTCACCCTCCTTCTCGCCATGCAAGCCAAGATACCTGCAGAAGAACAAAAAAATTATCAGCTTTCAGGAGGAACCGACTGTCAAAAGAAATCGGGCACCGAGAACCATACCACCCGCGCTCCGAATCAAAAGAGACTGAGATCGTGGACAAAGACGCCAAGGCCGCCAGCCTACAGCATGTACACAAGAAGGGAGGGCTGTGACAAGACCCCTCGCGGGGATCCTGCAGCAGTCCAACCTGCTCGAGTAAAAATTGTCCACGGCACTTCTATTTTAGAAAAGACGCGGGCGCATGAATACAAGACGGTCACTCAGCCGCCAGCACCCGGGAGCACACATCATAAAGCCTAGAGCCGACGGGAATGTGTGGCGCAGGAAGATCCAACGTTCAAAAGCCGGTAATCCGTTGCAGAACGCACGCAGGTAAGTGCTCGAACCCTTCCTCCCATCAAATTGAATGATTAGCTTTGATTTGTTTTGCATGGCATGGAGATGAATGATTGAGCGGCCGTAAGGCCAGTGACTAGCCACATCGATCAGTGAAAGGATGGTTAGTAGATGAGGTGGCAGCCACGATAGCAGAGGCACACGTGAGAATCAAGCCCATCAACCGTGCAGCAGAGCTTAACCGAAAATGGCGGCGGCATATCTACGGGAATGAATGCAGCGGTAAGGGGAGTTGCAGGCAAATGATTGAGTGACATCATCCAACGGTCCGGCAGGGACAACTCACCCCCGCGCCACGAGCTGCGCCGATTCAAAATCTAATCGGCTCGTTCGAATAAATATCCCTGCCACCTTCACCTTACAACTCAAAGAGCCCTCTGTCTGCCTCTGCATGTTCATACGCCAAGCGCTCGGCTAACTGAACTCTGATTATACACCTCTCCCGACCAGCCACTGTTCTCGTCGAAGCTTGTGCACAGTCTACAGGAGCAGCCTCTACAGGAACGCGGCTTCTACAGGAAATTGAAGGCGGCACGAAAAAGGTGGCAGAAAGGAGGTAACTCTGTAAACTTCCTCGTAATTGGTTTTCAAGGGTGGCAAGGTCGTGTTTTACAGTCGGGTCATAAAAATCATTAGACTGTCACGCCATACTATCGCTCCTACAGGATAGTGCCACAATTCAGCAGTAGTATTTGCGTGCTCTGTTCGTTAAATTGCATTCTGCCCATATTCATCCCCGGTAGTTCAGACCACCGGTTCATCATGCCTGGGGGGTTTATTAGACGAGAGCCCACTGACATAGCCATAATGAGAGAAAACCAGGCAGTGGTTGACATCTTTACACAGGCACAATGGATGCCTTTCTGTGAAAAGTTGCAAGGATACGACGACGATGTGGCAGAAGAGTTCTTGCGGGGCTTGAAGCCGAAATCCGACGTCTTGGCTATGGTCAAATTCAGGGGACTGAGCCTCAAAGTGACACCCACATCTATCAGCAGAATTACGGAACTCCCCATGGGACTTCCGTGGAACAAGGATGAGCGGAAGCAGAATCAACAAACGAAGAAAGAATTCTTCCCACCAAACGAGGAATTCTCTGAGGACAAGAATGGGGTGCGCAGGGTCAGCTTGACACCACCGTGGAATGAAGTCAGCCTGCAAATCATGAGATACATTACATGTGAGGGTCGCCACAGCATCGTATATGCGTACCATTTCCGACTGCTCACCGAATTACGCTACAGGGTCAATCTTCTTGTAGAGCAGAAATTGGGCCTTCCCTATTTCTTGCTACAATCTTTGATGGAATGCGCCACCAAGCTGAAGGATGGCATTCCAGAGCAGGTGGCCCACCATGGGCTGATTAAATTGTTGGTATATGATGCATTGCATTCTTACAAGGTCCCCCTCTCGTGGGAATCCTTTCGAAATCTGACTCGTGAAGGGGACGTGAAGACATTGCTGGAAGAAACCAGAGCGTCCAGTGGAGAAGAGCAAGAAAACACAACCAAAGGAAAGAAGGATGCTCGCTCCAGTACCCCGGCTACTGTGAAGAAGGACGCCAGCTCCAGTGCCCCGCCCACGGTGCAGAAGGAGCAAACCAAGGAAAAGGGTGCCAAGGAAAAGGTTGACTCTCCCATCCAGTCAGCAAGGGAGTTGAGGACGAAGAACAGAAACGACAAAGCTGGAGCCGGCCGTGTCAGCCCAGCTACACCTCCAGCACCCGCCAGCAAACCAAAAGAAAAGACCACGGCAGCAAAACAAAAGAAGAATAAGACACCTGTCCCTACAGGAAAAGTCAAACAGACTCCTACAGGAAGCCCAAAGACGGCTTCTACAGGAAGCCCGAGGACAGTTCCTACAGGAAGCCAGACCAAGACACAGCCAAAAGAGAAGAAGGCGGACATTCTGGCTAGAGAGGCAGCAGCTGTATTAGCTGGCCTCAGTACGCCACCTGTGCAAAAGGGGAAGAGGAAGAGAGATCCTCCTCTCTACTTTAAATGTCGAAGAAGCACGAGGATTAAGACCGGGAAGCCGCAGGCACCATCCAGCAGACCGATCATCATCACGGATACCCCCGTTTCTCCCAAAGCACAGACACCCACTTCTCCAACCGTTCAGTCACCCGGTTCTCCAAAAGGTCAGTCACCCAATTCTCCCACAGTTCAGTCATCCGTTTCTCCAACAGTGCAGTCACCCGGATCTTCTACGGAAAAATCACCTACTTCTTCTAGTGAAAGGTCTCCCTCAAAGATTACAGTCACTTATGAGAAGGGGAGCCCGAAGAAGGGTACGTGGCAAGAACGAATAGACCTGTTGGACGAAAAAACACGGCTGCAGCAAGCCCAGGAGGTACTACAGGAAACACTAGCCCGTCTACAGGAAACAGAGCAGAAAGAAGAGGAGGGGCCCTCGTCACCTAAAAAGGATGAGTTAGAACCTCCAGAGGAGGAAGAAAAAGAGAAAGGGAAAGAGCATATCCCTGAGCCTACCCCTTCACCCAATTTGACTTCTTATTACAATTTCTTGGAGGCGGGAAAAATCATCCCGCAAAAATTTACTGTTCCTTTGTTTATTGCGTTAGAAGAAGAAAAGGTCCGGTCTCATACCTGGATGCAGATCGCCAAGTCTAAGGGCGTGGCCGACATTGGCCCTCTACAGGCACAGCTCAGAGAAGTTAGGAGTGAGTTTGCAATGGCCAAGCATGTGGCTAATTGCCAGCACACATTCCTACAGGAAGAAAACCAAAGATTAAATGTGCAGCTGAAAGAGCTGAAGGCAGGAGCGTCAACATCTTCCAAGGACATCGTTCAAGACCTACCAAGCACGAAGGAAGTGCCCTCTAGCCTGGAGGAACGAATAATGCAGCTACAGGAAGAGCAACGGCAAGCAAAAATTGCAGAACAAGCACTCAGGGAGCAGCTACAGCAGAGAGAAACACAGCTGGCTTGCATGGCCAGCTGGGCCATAGAGGCAATTCAGTGCAGGGCACCTGCAAGATCCTACGGTTTGTTTTTACGGGATCAGTGGCTGCAGTTCCAAATAAATACCCTGGCACAGAGAGGTATGTTAATTCAAAGCCCACACCAGTTTTTCGAATTGTGCAGTACTAGCTCGGCAGAGGATAGAGCCAAATTGGCGGAGTTCTACCTTCACAATTTGGCCCTGCCTAATGAGGTCTCATGGGATCCCAACATTGCTTTGGGTGACCTGCAATTGATGGCATTGGCCTCATGGTTAAACCATGAGGACCAAAGAGCAAACGAGGCCAAACTAATCATGAACAAAGAAGTGAAGGAGCCATTGCTCATTAGGCCGGAAATTGAAGACCCGGTAACCCTCATCTCGACACATAAGCAATTAGCTACAGACCCCACAGCTTCACTAAAGTGGATGGACAAACAAGCTCAAGCTATCGCCCACTTCGAGGATATGGAGAGGCTGCTGGGGGACAATGCCGCTCATGCTTGTCAGCGTAGGTGGAATACCCTCGGTCACAGTCTACAGGTCAGAGAATATCATACACCTATCCGGATGAGGGAGGCTTTGGCCAGGGTGGCACTCTACAAGAAATCTGTGCAAAGCCTCCAGGCCAATTGGATTGGCCTTAAACTTAGCCCACCACTACTGCTGGGCCTAACTGAGGGTAATTCAAAGGAAAGTGAAGGTCAGCAGTGGGCAGAGGTGGACAAAACAGCAGGATTTCACACCCGCAGGGAAGACACCACCACAGAACCTTGGGATGCCAGCGAAGCAGTAAGGGCCATGAAGGACGAGGACTTGGACTGAGTTGCTCAAGGATGAGCAAATGTTTCAGCTGGAGGGTGATGATGAGCCCCAATTTTGGTACAATTCGGGCTCATTTTGGCCTACTTCACTTGCTCAAACCATTCATCTTTCCTTGCTTATGCATGCATTTCTTAGTTATTTCATGTCGTTTGTAGGAGGAAGGCTAGACACTTTATCCACGTGACTAATGCATTGTGATTTCAGGTTTTTGCATGGAAAAAGGGGAACAAAAGATAACGTAAAGGGAGTAAGGAGACATAAGGTGGCGCTGCTGATTTTGTGAAAGGATATCCACAGTATTGGGACAGTCCTCGTGATTCCCACCGAGAACTCCGAGCTCCTATCAATCTCCCCTCCGAGCCTCAGAAGTAGCCAGCTGTCCTACAGGAACAGCAGTCATCAACTGTTGACTGCCTCACAAATCCGCAGTTAAACTTCAGTGGACAGCCGAGCTCCTAGAATCAAGGCTACTTGGCGGATCATCATCTTTTTTGTATAAATATGGAGGCCGTAGCCTTAGATAGGTTGTTGAATCGTTTGGGTTATCATATCATTTTGTAATCAGTCCAAGTTTGTTTTCCTTTTTGCTGTAAGCCAGTTTGGCATGACATTGAGCTATGAATAAAAAGGACAGTTTGTGAGCAAATCCTGAGTTTCATCAGGAGACTATAGCTCTCAGGTTAGGGCCCAACCTGAGAGCCATAGATCCCCTCTGTGTTAGTATTGTTCTATTCCTTTTCTTCAGCACTTTGAGTTTATCTGTACATGCAATGTGAATGGCAGTCTTGTAATTCGATTCTCTTATGAGTTAGATAGGTTTTGGTTATGGTGCAATTCCTCTCACTTTGTTTAGCGTAGTAGTTAATGCATGATATTCATTGGAGCTCCATTAAAATCGTTTGTTAAGGCTCACTACTATCTCGTTTGAAGATTGGGGTGTAGTACGTAGCAGACCACCAAAAAGATGCATGAAGTTGGTTGATGCCATTATGACTTGGATTTAGATGCTTCCTTGTCATTTATACAAACCACACATCTCTTCACCACAGTCCATACGTACTTCTACTTGCGTTTTGGATCACTGTTAAAGAAGGTCACGGTATATTTAAGTGTAGGTTTACGCTTTCTTGGTTTGATCAACAGTGTCGGTCATTGGCTTTATTCACACTCCCTTCCATCTCGTTCATTGCCATCTTCTCTGTTTTGACCTCACATGCAACCACGTTCCTCTGCCTTACACAGCGCTCTACCCTTTCCCAGTCATCTCCAAATCCTCACTTGGCCTCATTCTCTGACCTTTCACGTCCATCACTCCAATACGCTCCCTCCACCTGTTTTCCATCTCATCCTCCCATTCTTGAGTCATCACTAGCCTGACCCTTACCTTTCACATCCCTTTCCACCCGTCCATCACCTTCTCCTCACTTCAGTTCTCCTCGGTGAACCATCCTGTAGCAATTCAGAACCATCCTGTAGCAATTCAGAACCATCCTGTAGTAATTCAGAGATACCCTGTAGAAAACCCCGAGTTTCCTGTAGAATCCCCTGCAGACATCCTGTAGGAGGCCTTTCACGCGGTTGCTGAGCTCCTGCACGTGGGAAACCTCTGTGGATGGATGCCAGGGGTCCATAGGGACCTCACTTAGCCTCCCCAACCTATCCCATGCTTTCCTTCCTTCTCCACCCAATTTGCACAATCAAACCCTAATAAGCAAGCAAAACACAATCACTCCGCCTCTTTAATGAAAAAGCATAAAAACATGTCCTTGGTAAAGTCAGTAGTGTAGATTTAGGCATTCTCACTTGTTAGATATAGTAGCAGCATTGGTAGTAGCATTACTTATCCTCATTGCACTATAGAGGTCAGATTAGTCAAATTAGGGTTTCCTAGGGTTACATGCGTTGAATTACTTTTTTGTCAATTAGCTTAGTCTCCTTTGAGCTAGCTTTCATCCATCATTGATAGAGCTTCTTCTGTGAGCCTATAGAAGTTGGCTTGAGCCCTAACAGACTTGTGCCAGCTGACCAAGTGACAACTGTGACAAGATCTAGTACTTGTGCATACAGCACCGTCGCTTCCAAGTTTGTACGAACAACCAGGTTGATAAAATGAGAGACAGGAAGCCTCAGGAGTTGTAGCATTATTGCTACAATACTGGAGCTCACCAGTATGTTATAGAAGCAAGTGAGGTGAAGAAATAGTTGCATCAGCTGCTAGAATAGGGTGTCATTCGACCGAGTACATCACCATGTGGGTCACCCATCATCATTGAGCCAAATAAAGATGGGACTTGACATATGTGTATAGATTACAAGGCGTTGAATAAAATCACGCTCAAGAACAAATACCCCTTGCCTAGGATAGACGGTCTGCTAAATCAGTTGCGACAAGCAAAGTACTTCACCACACTGGAATTAAGGTTTGGATATCACCAGGTTCGAGTTGAAGAAGAAGATACATGGAAGATTGCCTTCAAAACTAGGCAAGTTTTGTATGAGTGGTTAGTTATACCATTTGGTCTATGTAATGCACCAACTACACTTATGAGATTAATAAATGATGTAATGCACCCTTTTATAAATTCATTTCTTATTGTGTTTTTGGATGATATACTGGTATATAGTGCTACTTGGGAAGAGCATATTTCACATTTTACACAAGTGTTGGAAACATTAAAGAAGCACCAAGTGCTAGCAAATCTCTAGAAGTGCAAGTTTGTGCAATAATCTTTGGGGTATTTGGGGTATGTGATAGGTGGAGGAGAACTAACGATAAATCATCCTAAGATGGAGGCCATTATAAAATGGTCGGTGCTTACTAATGTTTTTAAGGTCAAGAGTTTCATTGGGGAAACACAATACCTAAGGAAATTCATAGCCTCATTTCCAGCAGTAGCAGCACTGCTCCACACCATAACAGCAAGTGGAAAGAGTTTCCAGTGGGGGAAAGGTCAAAAAAAGGCTTTCGAGGAGCTAAAGAAGAAGATCATTCAAGCACCAGTTCTAGCATTAACAGACTTGTAGCAACGTTTTGAAGTGGAGACAGATGAAAGTGAGTATGATATGGGAGCTGTCTTGATGTAGGGAGGAAGGCCTGTTTTCTACCATTTTGAAGTATTTCATAGGGTAGTTCTTAACTACCCTACCTACGACAAGGAGCTATATTCCATGATTCAAGTTGTGAAGAAGTGGAAGCACTATCTTATGGGAAAGGAAACAATAATCCACACAAATCACCAGACATTATAACACTAGCAGGCCTAGAGTAAGCTACAACAAACCATTACAAGTGGATGGGGTTTTTACAATTGTTTCATTTGGTGATCAAGTATAAGAAGGACATCACAAACAATTTGGTTGACATGCTATAAAGGCCACCCACATCAAAGATCACAACTTTGGGGACTCTTATGCACATGGATCCATTCACCCATGATGCGTATAGAGAGGCATATTCAGAGAATGAGGAATTTAAGAAGGTTTATTAGTAGTTGTAGAGTCAGATTCATGTGCAAAATGGTGATAGAACCATCGACTACCATCTCCAGGATGGGTTACTCTACAAGTTGTATATGATATGTGTTCCTAAAGGTGAGTGACTGCCACTGATTAGAGAGGCTCACACCTCCAAGGCTGCAAGGAACTTTGCTCTCGGGAAGATCATGGATAGCTTGTAGAGGTATGTGTATTGGCCCAAGATGCAAGATCGGGTAACTAGGTTCATAAAAGGATGCATACTTTGTTGTATCAACAAGCCTAGCAACAAGAAACAGGGTCTATATCATCCCTTACCTATAGTTACTTGTCCTTAGGAAATAATTTCCATGGACAAGTGGGAGGTTTATCGACAACTAGGAAGGGACATGACTACATGTTTGTGGTAGTTCAAAGGTTCAACACGGTGTGTGTTTTGATGCCCTATAAAAGGACCATAAATAGACAAGAAGTATCAAACTTTTTCTTTGGACATAAAGTTGAAGATATCTACAACATTCCATCCTCAAATACATGGGTAGATATAAGTAGTCAACAGGACTTTGGTGCATCTTTTGAGGGGATACAACTAGAAGAATCTGAAGACATGGGATGAAAATATGGTATATATAAAACATTCTTACAACAGAGTAGTCTACACTTCTATAGGAAATTCCCCATTTGAAACTTGTTTTGGATATTTTCCACCTTCACCTTTGGATATTACATATGGGCAACAAGGAGGAGTGAGGGAAGATATTATAGTATTTTATTTGAGGGCTGAAAAAATTATAGAGAAGATTAGGAAAATCCATCTATTGGTACAAGAAACAATGGAAAAGTCACAGGAGAAGTATAAGCCCATGCGTGATCAACATAGAATAGAGAAATCATTCAAGCTGGGAGATAGAGTATGGCTACGGTTGAACAAGGAGAGGCTACAGGGGCTTGGTAAGAAAATCAAGGCTCTAAGGTATGGTCCCTTTGATATACTAGAAAAGGTGGGTGATAATTCTTATCGACTCATTTTACCACTGTATATACGCACTTAATCAATTGTGAATGTAGATAATTTGATACTCTATGAGCCTTCCATGCTAGATCGGGAAGAGGAACAGGTCCTACCTTTTGTGGAGGATTCGGCACCAGACACTCAGGCAGAGTTGAAAGAAGATATAGTTTTGTAGAAAGGTCCAGAACTACAAAATAAAGGTAGCATGACCTTTGGCAGATTGTGTTGAAGGGACAACTTCCAGGCAAAGCTAAATTGTACACCAAAGAGAAGGTGGAGGAAAAATTTCCTCACCTCATTTAGTAAAAGCTTTTGGGGACCAAAATCCTCCCAAAATGGAGAGGTGTGATATATATCGGATCAGTATATTTTTTTCATCCATCTCAATGCATTCAAAATGGAAAAAGTGGAGGAATCAGCTCATGGGACCCTTTTTACCGGTGAGACCAAGTTTGGTAAAATAGGGTCTAAAACCTTCTGGGAGTGTTTTGAGGCATCAAATGACGTTGTTTGGAGTAAAAAATTTCCACTCCCTCACTACACATTTTCATGCTATTCTACACACATACATATTTCCAATGGTGCAAGAAGCACGTAAATCGGATTTTGTATGCAAAAGTTATGCCACACATAAGTTTAACTTCTTGTTTTCACACCTATAGTTTTGGAGGATGTCGCGTCAACCCCATTATTCATGGAAAAATGGGCTATCCACATGTTTTTTATGTAAAAGACTCTAGAAGAGTCTATATTGTAACTCTAGTTAAGAGTTGATGTAGTCAGACTTAACCACTAGTACGCTATTGGGTTGGGTTATATTTGGGCCACTAGGAAGAAGAGGCATTCCATTCTTTCGAGAGAATTTTGTTTCGTAGTTGAGAAAAGATATCCAGGAGAGATAGGAGGTAGAGCACACAAAAAAGGTTTGTGCACTATAGTAGCCCACGAGCCACAATCATTACTTCTTTGTACCTGTAGCCATATTTCCAGACAGAGAAAGAGAGCGAAGCAACCTCACCTTCCATCCGGGTTTTCTCCCGAATGGGTTTCCCAGGGAATATCTTGTGTCTTATGCGTGTGTGTGAGAGATTTTTTTTCATTCTCTACTTTTCTACATAATTTCCCTTTGCATGCATGCACTAATTACAATTAAATTTATAGATCTATAAGTTTAATCAGAATATAATAGTGTAAAAATCCAGGATTTTAATATATTATTATCAGATCCTTTGTGATGAACTATCTAATGGAATATCCAAAACAATTTACGGATCAAGAAAAAAGGGTGTTTCATTCAAAAAATGCAAATAATGGTCAACATTGTTTTAGTGTAGGAAGTGATCCACTCTAGAAAAGAATGGGGTGAAAAAATAAAGATCATTAAATTAAATATGAAGAACACCTTTCACTAGGTTTCTCATAGTTTCTTGTATGCATTCATCCTCAGTTTTGGATTTAGCACCAAATTCAACATGTAGTTTTTAGCATGCATAATCTCACCCTAGATTTACTAATTTTTTTAGAGCTTCTCATGTGCTCAAACAAGGTTGTTCATTATCTCATCTTCTCTATATATCCTATTAGTAAGCTCTCTAAGAAGGGAACTAGATCATGAACATAGAATTTGAAACCTCCCAAGCCTTCCAATTTCCATGGGGGTCAAGGAAGTTAACCACGCTCAATTTTTATATGAAACACACTTGTTGGGAGGAGCTTATACAATAATTTCAACTAGATATAATGATGTTCTATATCAATTATACAAGCTGCAAGAGGGTTAATGAATAAGACAAAATTTCTTCTAATATCTTGGAACTTCAATAGCATCATATATAATTCCATATAGAGAATTCTCTAAATCACCTCCTAGAGCGTAGATGCCTCCCTAAAATACCTTGGTCTCTCCATCAATCTTAAACCCTCCTCCCTCTTATCTTAGTATATAGTTCTCAAGAAAATTAAGTCAAATTTCACGAAATAGTGAAGACTAGTCCTTCAAAAGGTTATTTTATCTTCCCTCCCCATCTACCAATACTATGCCACATTAGCTCCTATGGGAGTCCGAAATGAATTTGCAAAGGAAATAAAGACATTTATTCGGCAAGGTAGAAAAAAAAATTCAAAGGTATTTCACTTAGCCAATGGGGCAACTGTGAATACCCCCATACATCATGGTGGCCTGAGTGTGGAAGAGACATACTACATGAATCGAGCAATTCGAGGAAATTCATTGTGGAGACTTATGACAAGAAAATATGAATGGTGTAATTAAGCCTTACACCATAAACATTTAGCTAGATAAAGGAATTGTTGTTTATATCGGGTTTCTATTAGCAAGTGGGGACCTAAATCTAGAAATTAATAGCAACAATAATCCCCTCTTAAGAATCATCTCACATGGCTCATAGCCAATCAAAATAATACTAACATTTGGAAATATATCATTGTGGGATCTCCTCCTCTGTTGAACTTTCCCTCCCTATCCCCCCTTGGCCTTGGTTGTCTCGACTAGGGAAGTGATTCTTGTTTGATATCTTAAGGTGGAATTGAGGTAGAGGTTGAATTAGCTGGGGTTTCAACCCCATCCCACCTCACCTTATTCACCTCTCCATTTTACTCATATCTACCTTAGAAAATTGTGCCCCAAGGTCTCTTTTAGATGAGGATATTAGAGATTGGGGAAGAATGGCATATACTATTATATTAAGATATGAATATAATCTTCCCTGATGTCTCTCCTCCACTCTCCCACATTTGGTCCAATATGTGATGTATGGATGAAGTTCTAAGAGGATGAAGTACAACTGACATAGGGATGACCAACTCAAGAAGGTCAACAGGCTACTGCAAATGGCCAACACATGCTAATACTTCCCTTGAACACATAGCAGCACAACACAAGAGTGACTTGGCAGCATGACTAATGAGTACCACATGATATCATGAAACAATATAGGAGGCATTGAAGCATGCTCCATATAATTGGAAGAGTAACCAAATGAAGGAGTAGATAGACTCATATGCATGGTACAACTCATAAGCAAGCTAAAACCCAATTGTGAGATAATATTGCAGACAGGTGCCATATGAAAGGGCGATGTGACTGACGCTACCATTTTGATGACTAATGGGGATAAATCTTCCCTTCCCTTTTCTCTTTTTAGGTTCCTTTTCATAAATTTAGTCCCGCAAGCCCAAAAAAGATATAAAACAATACAAGGGAGAACCTTCTAGCCATAGTAGACTAGAGTATTATTTTTTTGTAACTCATCTACTTAGTCTAGAAAAGGGTTAAACTTATACTGAATAAATGCCCCTTCAAGTACTTTAATGAGCATGAAGGAGACAAGTTCTCTTGGTAATATTTTCTTGTCATGGTGGAACTTCTCATGACATAAAGAGGAAAAGAGGCTAGCTAATAGGACCACTCATCGCAACAGTTCCTCTGAGAAAGGGTAGCTCACTAAGTGAAAGTGAATGATAGGCCAAGTAGAGGATGATGATGGAATGAAGAAACCAAGGCTCATTGCGTACAATAGGATGATAAAAAGTGGAAATAACAAGGGATAAGGTGGTGGAATCCTCCTAGGGTATAACCAGAAATATTATGAAGAAGAGGACATGAGGCTCAGATTCTAGGTCATGGTGGGTCAGAAGGAAAGATTCTGAAAGAGAATAAAAATGACAGCATGGATACCAAGACAACAAAAAGGTGCTATACTAGGGTATCCATAATCAAGTAAGCGCTACCGTCAAGCTACAATGTGCATAAAATAGAGTGGCTAAAGTCATAACTTGAAAAAGTTGGACCTAATGCATGAATATGGAACTGATGGTCAAAATGCAATGAAGACGGTGAAATGACCTACCCCTATATGACAGTTTCAGAGAAATGCACCTAAGGTCCAATGGATGTCACAATAGAAATGCCACCCTATCTTGTAAAAATCATCTAAAAAGACTAGACACATGGTTAAATCACGTAATGGAAGAAATACATATGGAGGAGGTAAAAACATGACATATATTCTTGTTTCTGGTTTTTTGAGTCTTATAATATTTTTTGGCTTTTTGGCATAAATAAGGCATAAAAAATACTCACATCACACACCGAGCCAAAAAATAGATAAAGCATCACACTCCTATGTACAATAAGTATAGGCACAACTCATTCTAATAGGTTACGTCAAAGTGTGCCCATTGTTGGGCACAAGCCAAGTATTTCTATACGCAAGCTCATGGAGGGTAAGGGGACCATATGGCTCACCAATGTGGGGCCATGCCAAAGGAAACCAAAGTTCCCAATCCAGAAAGGTTGACCATGCCAGGAAAATTCCAACATAGTCGTTCTCTCGAAATTAACCTGAGGACATATGGGAGGATCAAGCATAAAGGGGGTACAAGCCTATCCTCAATAGGTGGTAAGGAGTTGAATAATTCATTAGCAATTTCATCATTAGAAATCCAATACTTGACTCGGTCCAAGGGTAAAACTTCCAAGGAGGGCCAAGGAGATGCCCCTAGTTCGATTCAAGATTTTGTTTTCCAATCTCTAACTTTTCCAAATTGGAGGCATTAAGAGGCATAATCTCCTTAGGATGATCAATAGGTGAATCCATGACCTCCAATATGACTTTTCGAGAAGGAGATTCATTGTTAAGGGATTCATGTGGAAGAGGTAGAGAGACGATCCATGTGGGAAAAGGATCCAGTTCATATTCCATATTAGGATGGAGTTTCTGACCAACATCAGGAGGTACTAACGAGACGAACGAAGAGGCAATCTCTTCCACTAATGGGGGTGGAGGATGCTCACTAGCTTTATCAACTTCCATAATATCAGGAGAAACCACCCAAGGATTAGGAGGTCTATAGGGTCCACATGTATTAGAAGAGATCATATGCATATGAGCTTTAGAAGAGGATGAATAAATGTCAAGAAATAGTAATTGAGGAAAGATACCAATAAGGGATGAGCTTTTGAATAAGCTTGTGTAAACACTTAGGCCAACCATATTCAAAGATTGCATTATTACTATCAGAAGCTGTCATGCAGGCCAGATATATGACCGAAAAACTAGATTACCACCTGCACCTTTCCATCCAGTCATTGTTGTTGGCCCATTCACCAAATGGGGCATTGATTTTATGACATGTAACCCCACCTCAGCCAGGGGGCATGGGTATATTATAGTCGATGTTGACTATTTTACCAAATGGGTTGAGGCAATGCTAACATTGAAAAACAATGGCGAAACGACTACTTTATTTTTCTTCAACCATATGGTTGCCAGGTTTGGTGTACCACAAGCCATAGTTATAGATCATGGATTGCATTTTCGCAATCACATGATGGTTGAGTTGACTGCCAAGTTAGGACTGTCACATGATAGTTCTACTCCATACTACCCGCAAGCTAATGGACAAGTTGAGGCTATCAACAAAATCCTTAAGTGCATGTTGCAAAGAATGATTGGAGTTCATAAAAGAAATTGGCATTTAATCATGTACTCGGCTCTGTGGGCATATTGAACCTTGGTGAGAAATGCGACCGAATTCACACCCTTTCAGTTGGTGTATGGTTTGGAAGCAGTCTTACCAATTCAATGTGGAATCTCGTCTCTCAAACTTGCAATTGACCTGCTACCTGACACTTCTAAAGAAAAGGCACATTTCTTGGAGTTAATCCATCTAGATGAAACCCATTGTGATGTCGCATTGGCTAACGAAGCACATAAGAAACGTATTAAGGCGCAATATGATAAAAATGTCAAGCCTCATGTCTTCTCAGAAGTTGACCTGGTCTTGCTTTATGATCAGGAGTCTGATGAACTTGGAGTAGGAAAATTTGAACTGCTATAGATGGGCGTGTTTTGACGAAAGGTGCCTACGATTTAGTAGACTATGATGGGATTCCATTTTCATAGCCCTGAAACGGGGTTTTACCTTAAACGTTACTATGCTTAGTTAAGTGTAGTAAAACTCACTGTATATATGCTTTTATTGCATGTGTGTGTGTGTTTCTTTTAGAGTTCTTATTTGGTTAAGTAATCCACTTTGCATTTGTTGCAAATGTCAAACTTTTTGGAACTATTTGTTGGTTACGCCAATGGGGCTAGTCGTAGTACACAGAACCTATCCTCTGCAGCATGGGCCATTTTCACTCCAAGCAGCGAGTTAGTGAGTTTTAGAGGGATTTGTATTGGTCGATCAACGAACAATACTGCTAAGTATAGCACGTTGATTGAACTTCTCTCTGATGCCATTTCACTTGGCATACACTGAATCATCATTAGGCTAGACTCACAACTCGTTGTACTACAACTTACTGACGTTTATATTGTTTGAAATCCAGCAATTCATCACATGTTCCTTAGAGTTCGTATTTTGGAAAGGTATTTTGAGTTTATTCAATATCAACATATTTCCATAAATCTAAACATGTTAACTGATTCTTTAGCGAATTATGTGTTAAATAGACATTTGCAGCACGTGTAAAGTAAATATTTTCAATTCACATCATTAGTTGAATAGGATTGCATTACATAACCATAATAAAACTTTGATAGTAAAATAGATAGTTGTTGTAAAAGTTTTTACAAACAGTTTGTGTCCAAGATGGTCATTTGACCCAAAAACTAAAATGTATGCAGAAAACATCTAAGTAAACTACTGGTGTTGATAACAAGTCACAGCCTGTTCTATCATGCGTAAAAGTCTCATCCAATGACTCAACACAACAATGGTGTGGTGCTGCAATTGCATATGCAACACCTCGATTCGGACATCCGGAATGCCTAGGGTCAAACCCTCTATGTGGTCTTGTAGTTCAGCCAATGTCTCAGCTAAATCTAAGTCTCAGAGAACTGCTCTCCCAATAGGTCTCTGTGTTGGCCCACCTGCCACTCGTTGGTGGCCCATAGGTTGAACAGGTCAAATGTCTGCATACATAAAAAATGATTTTGTTTAGTCTTGGAGATAATCAAAAAACACAAAAAATGTAGAAACTTTAAAATAAAAAAACACTTTGGTCAAACAATTTACCTATAGCACCCCACTTCTCCAACTAGTAACATCAAGTCTGGATCTCCACAGAAATCCATCCTTGTGGATACTCTGTGATGGCCATATCCCGTCGATCAAGCCACTCAAAGAATGCAGGGGTAAATGAGATTAATGACTGACTAGCATGCCTAGCCATAAGATCTACCCATCTCTGCATCCGTGGATCCCTAGGTCCAGATGCACCCAGTTGAACATGTTGTCGCTACGTAAGTGGAATTCTCTTCAAGAAGAAAGAAATCAGGATCAACCCATAGCCAAATTTCTCTGTCGTTTCGCTTTTCACCTTGGTCAATTATTATTTCAAGGATGAAAGTACTACCTCGCACCGGTTAAACACTTTTGGCTCTAAACACTCTAATGCATACTGCATGTATGATCTGTTTGCCAAATGTAGTGTCGTGCTGCCAGCCAATTTGGCAATGGTAAAGAGAATCATCCTCAATGGTAAATCACTAACATCCCTGATGTTAATATTTCCGTCCCCTCTAGGTTGTGTACCTTGCTGACAGTACTATCATATGTAATCTCTCACCGATTCGCCCCCTTTGGCAAATCTAGAAAGTGAGATAGGGGCACCTCACCTCGACATTCCGGTAAGAAAGTATATGTCATCGATGGTAATTGAGACCACTTTGTCTCTAATGTGAAATGTCTGATCAGTAGGATCCCATGACCGAACAAGGAACTGCAAAATCTCAGTTTGCTGCCTCATACCAGGTAATCAGAAATATTTGAGTAACCCGCAATTCTTTAGAGCCTCGACCATGCCCTGGTTATTTAGGGAAACCATATCCTATTATTTATGCTCTCATTCTCTCCATGTAATCATCATTCTGATATGATGAATACCTGAAAATAGAACTATAAGACAAATTAGGATCCATTTCTTGCAAAAAACAGAAGAATTTTTGGTTGAAAACAACTTAATGAAATTGGGTTTTACACTCAGCGTAGCCCAGCCTTAGGGACAATGCACTGCAGTACAGGAAGCCTTCTAGGTAAGTGCACTGCAGCACACCTTTCGATGATGAAAGGGTGCGTTGATCCCAAATTGGAAAATTGAAACCCTAGGGGCCCCAAAAACTCAAAATTTTTGCCTAAAACTGAAAATGAATGATATGAAATGAAAGAGAATAGAGATAGATCCTACTTGGTCCAAATGGCACGAGGAATGGTCTACTGAATCCTACGCAATCAACTAGTTAACTTCAAGGTAAAAAATGCTCCAAAGCACCAAAATCAAAGGGTAAATGTGAAATGGTAAAAATGAATGGTAAAACTTGTTTTTATGTTTATTTCTTCCACATTAATCAAGTAAATATTAGTTTTTATTCATTTTATCCATGAAACGAGTATTTTTAATCTATTTTGATGGTGTTTTGAGCAGGTTTAACAACTGACATGCAAAATTTGAAGTGCTCAATGTAAATTGAACATCTTTGACCACAAAGAAAACTTTTCTCTCTTTTTCGATATTTGTTAAAAATGAAAAAGGAACCCCCTGGAGTCTTCTTTAAGCTCTTTTCAGACTCTCTAAATATGAAAAAAAAATTGAGCACTTGTCCTTTCCAGTTCGTTAAAGGATTGGAAACGATATCTCTCTTGTATTATTTTATGCTTTTTTAGACTTGGGAGATTAATCTACGAAAAGGAACTTTTGGAGTTTCCTTTTAGTCCCTTTTCGAACTCTCTAAACATGAAAAGGACCAAGTTATATTTGTCATTAAACTCATTAAAAACATCAAATAGCGACAAACTTGTCCATCTAGACAAGATCGAGTTTCACCTTCGCAGACTCGTTAAAGCATCAAATAGCGATGGATTCACCTGAAGGGTGGAATTATACAATAAGCATATGTTATCCTCCTCAAGCTTGATAAAAATAAAGAAGTACTGGTCAGCAATGACTGGGGAAATTGGAAAAAGGAGAAAACACTTATGGTAGCAAGTCGCTCTTGAACATGACACTTTCACCTCATCACCATGACTATGTGGTTTGGGTCATTCAGCTTGATGGTTATCACACCATTGGTCTATCATACCATCCATTACTTTGTTTCGGGTCAATGCTACCAATTCATCTTAGTGTCATCGACATGTTGAAGAGAAGTCATTTAGTTCAAACTTCATCTGTTGCAATACCATAAACCTTCATTTTCATGACCGCCATTCCTGAACCTTTTGTCATCAGTTGATTTTTCATCTCCAAAATAATTTACCTCATTTTGTGTCGTTGATGTGGGATACATCAAGGCCCTCTTGTGACAAGTCGCTTCTTATAGACATTAGCACATTATCCAAGAAGTTGACTTAGAAACATCCCTTCAGTACCTTGAGGCTTGCATACATTAATGGCAGGTTTCTCGCTTCCGACAATAGGTTGACATCACTAGCCTTTGACCAAAAGACTTTGTATGGTGTTTGAAATCAAATTATTATTCACACCATGCGAAATGTACTGTAGTACCTTGAGGGTCATTATCATTATCGATGATCCCTCTCGCGTCTGTTAACGACTTACATCATTGGCTGGTAATTAGACGATGTCTTCCCATGTTCGACTTCAGATCATCTATTCACATGGTTATACTTCTACTTGAGCAAAAGATTGAACGAGATTGAAGACCCCAGATCTAGTTTCATCCATTCGGGCTGCGATATTTTCAGGAGGACTAAATCAAATGTACAATGGCCTTACATTCATGGTCATCCATTCATGGGTCTATATCTATAGATGACTATATTTGTGCATATAATGAAAGTTTATAAGTTGAGCATGGGTGTGCCTTCCCTCAGTGAGCTTATGAGAAAAAATCAAATTATCATGATATATGTATTGTAATTGATGCAGGTCACCTTCTGCTTCGAAACTTCCTCTTTACATGATAAATCATCTCACTCGACATACATATTTACGACTTCATGCTTTAGGGGGCAACTGTTACAGATCCATTTGGGCACATCAAACCTAACTTACAGATCAGTACTATCATGGCCCATCAAACCCTAATTCAATTGTTACATGCCCTAAATGAATTCAACCATCAGAATGCCTCCTTCCCAAGAGATTCCATGACTGAAATCATCCAAAAACTGCCTCTAAAATGATCACCACAGGAAGGCCTTTATTAGGGTGCACTGCAGTGCAGTCCAGTACACTACCAGGTTGCATTACAGCACACGTAAGCCCTCTTTGGCTTGCGCTAGGTGAATTTGAGAAAAATTTCATTGGGGTTTGGGAATATTCTTATCCATTGGATGCATCTAGAAGCTTCCCAAGTTTATCTACTCCTTTGGGATCGAAATTGGATGAGGGAGGAGTTAAGGAACATCAATCCTTTTATCCCTTCCTCCATGGAACTAAATCCTAAGTTTGGTACGACATTCATTATCACCATTTATGGCATGGCTTCCTTCATTCACCTATAAAAATACCACTCATCTAAGTGATCAGGGGCTGGAAATCATTGAATTATTGGGAGATATTGTTAGTATGAGACTTGAGTTGGTTTCAAGTATTGTAATTTTGTCAAAATGGCTTACCTGTTATGAGGGGAGGATGGGATTGAATTGGAGGAGTGATACTAAATCAAGAAAATTGGGTTGTAACTCTTCCTTTTACTAATAAAGTGTTGAAAGCTTTTTCCATATGTTTGTATTGTTCATTTATGCTTTCATATGTTTATTATGAACTTGATTCCATTCTTTTTTCAATCAATAGATCATTATCATATGCTTTGATTGGTTTTTGTCTTCTGTCTGTGTGCAGGTACTTTTTGAGCGGATTAAGTACGGAAAGGAGTGACAGAATTGGTCAAGGGAGACAAGGAGTAAGCAAAAGCTACAGGTAGGCTTCTTTACTATCTTATTTAATCTATTGGTTATAGAAAAGGTAGAGAATGCTTAGCACTATTGTTCTAGACTTAGCTACTAGTCTAATGGTTTAAGCGTTTATCCGTAGAAACTAAAACTTCCCAAAACAGTGATGTACAGGGTTTATCCTTTTGGAGTTTGTGATTTACGATGCGATATAGTAACGTGACCTTGTGGGTCCCAACACCCTTGGATTTATTTTTTTTGCACATCATTCCTTTGTTAAAAATATTTAGGACTACGACCCATTTCATTTGTATTTTTGTGCTTTGACCTTAAACTTTAACTTCCAATTGCGAAGGTTGGGTTTTGGCTTCAGGGATGGTTCTCTGTGAGAGCGACCAAGGAAAAACAAATTGACTAGCAAACTTAAATCACCCATAAAATCCTCATACAACATCAATTTTCAGTGAGTTGTTTTATATTTTTGGATGAAATTATGAGAGGAATCTAAATCTGTGGTCAATTCAATCAAATTATGTATAGAAAATTCCATAATTCAATTTTAATTTCGGTATATGTTCTTCTCACGTACAAAAGACAAAAATAAAACTCTAGATCTAAGATCGACTCATATCTGAATCAACTAAAATTAATGGAGATAAAAATGAATCCAAAAAATTATAGGCAACTCAATGGGAACAAGAAAAAATCAAAGAACATAAAGAAGAGGAGATCTCAAACAAAGAGGGAAAAATAAAAAGCACTCATTGAAAGCACCAACTATGTAGCATTTAATTATGCAAGGAGATTTTGCTTCGTGATCTCATGCCCAATTGAGATCACTAGATAGAAAAATATAATGGATAAGACAATCTAATAATGATCCCCAATCCAGATGGCCATGTGTGTAGTTTCGATGCAATTTATAATGCTATAAACTATGAGCAAGTACCTTGCCTCCTCACAGGTTGGTGAAAGTTTTTGGGCTTGATGTAGAATCCTTGCACTCTAATTAAGTGATATCTTTCATACACTCCTGATCCAAATCCTACACACAAACACAACCAAATAGAGAGGACAAGTCATCTTTTGTAGAAGATTGTCAGCTCAAAACATCTAAAAATCACACATATAAATGACTCCAAAACTGATATAAGGGGAAGGAACATAGATTTGTATTAATAAATGTATACATTCTAGCAAAGGAGATCCTCTCCTCTAGCTTCTAGTATGGCCTCCTTTCCCAACACGGTAGAGATCTCACACTATAGTTTGGATACTCTCCCCTTGCCCCCTTTCCTCTTGGTGAGATTATGTAGGCTCATTCTATTGTCTAGGAGAATGTTTCTAGACACCTAGGGGCTTGAGAAGTTAGAAAAAATCTACAATAATGGACCCCTAGCCAACTCATACACAAGTGGGTCATGTTGAAATCCTTGGGAATGACAAACTCTAGAAGCCTTTTTCACAATTATGAGTTAATTCTCAATTATCCCAATTATGAAATAATTATTATCTCATAATTATAATATTTAGGAAAAATAATTATGAGAAATTCCTCAATTATGTAATTTCACCCATTTATCATAGGATAAATCTCACTTAAGTAAAAGAAAAGGTGAAAATGGATGCATTTAAGCCAAACAACTGAGGTAAGTTGGTATTGGGTTTCTCTCACTATAATGGAGTAGTAAATCGGGTTATAACACTAGTGGAGATACCCTTGGTTTTAGATAGCACAACAAACTCATCAGGTCTATAATGCTTCCTCTATACCTTTATGTGGGAGTAGGAATTTTTTTAAATACATACTTATATTAAATTGTAAAAGCCTTGGTGAATCTTTTTCTTATAGTAATGAGAATATTTATATTAATTGCAAAATTTATGCCTCCATCACAAATGTACATCGAGATTTACAATATGATCTTCTTCCATATTCAGTATCATCTATAGACTCTTGAACCAATATTATCCTTCGAAGAGGAATACAACCGATACTAAGCATATACATGTCTTCAGAGGTGAATACCTCCCAATAGAGCCACAAAATTAAACAAAACTTGTAGTAGATATAATCTACTTCAAAATATAATCCTTGATTGCAACATATTTCTCCAGATCCACATTAACTAGCAGGTACCCTCAAATTTTTTGATATTTGAACATAGGATTTAGGCTTAGTCCATAAGGGATGGAGGATGGTCTTTATTTACCATTAAGCATCAACTATCCAAACTTCAAATTGCAACCTTGGTTGGCATGTTGATATCCTTCCTACTTTTTTTTTTCAAGAGAAAAAACAAACTGCTTTCGTTAATAAAAGCAAAAGAAGTTTACATATGCATAGTTCTAGATTCCTAATAACATGGATGTATCCACTGAAGATTTATCATTGATCCATGACCTACATGAAAAAAAATGAAACAATATATTGTCTTAGACAATTTCCAAAACTAACACAAATCACTTTTTGATATGGAAATCTTCCTGCTTTAACCTCCCACAATCATAATCTATCCCTTACCAGAATAATGTTCAGGAAATGTGGGGAAAACAACAACCCATAACCAAGATGAAAATAAAAAAGCATCATTATTCTGCCGAAAAAAATCTTCAGATCGAAAAAAAGGAACAAGAAAAAAACGCAGGATGCCATGCAAAAGCAAAGGAACCTGTGCTTATGACTGATCCTAGGACCAGACACTCGTACTGGAACTACCCAGAAAAAAATGAAATCCCACGCTTGGAGATTTGATCCACTAGAGAATTATGCTCCTGAAATATGTGAAAAAGAGATATAGATTTCAAGCCTTCCTTCAAGGTTGAGATTTTGTCTAGCTAGTGGGATAAAGATGGAATAACAAGAGAGTGTTGTCCCTTGGAGGAGTTTTTTTATCATAGGGGATTCGAAAGTGGTCATTGAAACACTTCCTAGTTATTATCCCTTAGAATGTGCTTGAAACTCATCTTTGAGATATCTTTAGATACCTTGTTAATTTGATTCAGAATATTATCTAGAACTATGTCTCTAGGGGAAGATCATTTGACCAAATACTAAATTATTAAAAGAGAGTCACTCAACACATTGAGAAAAGAGACCTAAAATTCTTTGGTAAAAATATTTCCTTCGAGTAAACCATAGGCTTCTTCTTGATTATTTGTCATCTTCCCTCAGCCTCGTGAATACTCTAAAATATTGATTTCTTTAGGGCCATAAAAGACCCCTCCCCCTCCTACCTCCTCTAAACCTTGGTGAATCTTAATAATTTTTAGTATGAAAATTATAAAAAATTTGACTATATTTTTGTAAAACTATTCCAAGTTTTAAAGGATTTTATATATTTTCTAACAATTTTTTATAATTTTTTAATAAAATAATTTCATCATACAAGATATGGGAAATTTTTTATTGTGAAAAATGGTAAATAGACATATCGTTTTTGGAAAAAATAGAAAATTAGCCCCATGGAAAAATTTAACCCCTTAAATATTCATTTCCTGGGAAATGCCTTAATTATGAAGAGTTTGTAATCTTCATTTTGAGGATGAATGTAGGATTTATTTGGATTTATCCTTTCTATTCTATTTGAATAAGTGGCCAATCAAGAATATGACCAAGTTGATGCATGTATAAACATAAATCATAGGCACATCTTGTTGGATGGATGAAAAGAACATTAATAAGAAAATTAGTTGGCATAATAGGGGATAGTATCAATCTCCATTATAATTGTAGCTAGCACAAATATTTGTAGGTTTTATTAGATTGGGTTTAAATGGAAAGTGCATGGATATAATACTTATGAATGTTCACTTGTAAATTTTCAAATCAATTAGACTATTACTTTTCTTGGGTTGGTCCTAATTAGTTAATCTTCTCTTTGATCTAATCAATGTAGCAAAAAAGGGTTCTGATATTTATAATTTCATTTATCTACCAAATAATTTGCTTCACTTTTATATTTCTCTCATTTCATATGGTATTTCTTGTTCGATTTATGAATGTCTTTATGAAAATGTTAATGATTTCAATATTATCCTATTTAATCATATTTTGAATTTGATTCACATTAAATCATGTTAGAGAATTGTTTTTACAGTAGACTACAAATAAATACAATTATTCTTATTCAACAACATTCTCATACAAAACATGGAGGAGACAATATCCTATCGAATGAGTTCTATTATAGCAATGTTATAAATGCTGTAGTTTAAACTAATCACATTATGTGCACAAATTGGATGTAAACTTGTGTTTTTTCCAACTCATTTCATAAAAGAATAACAAATTCACTATGACACAAGAAAAATAATCTTCTATATATTGTGATTTGAATCATCACATTAGATCCATATATTACACATAAAATCCATGTTTCTTCACATCCATCCTTATAAGAGAATTGGAAATTCCATGACAATAATATAAGATTTGTTAAATATTGTGGCCACATTAGATCCATAGATTGCATGTCAAAAATATTATATTCCAATGCATTCACAAAAGATATTTGTTGATTCCATTTTAATAAAATGTAGTAGATGTTCAAGAAAAAATCAAATGTACACCTTCTATCTAAAGAAGATTAATCACTACCCACATCTATGTGGATTTAGCTAATTTCTTAACTTTGAATACTTTTTCCCATCATCTTGGCCCAAAAGAGCTTGTTGAAATTGTGTTCAATGACATTATAGTGGTAGGGGGAGAACCAATGTTTGATAGGGAACCATAATTATTTCGATGTGGATCGTTTGATGAAGCAAAAGTATTTGACTCTGAATGGATGGCAGCTATAAAGGGGGGTTGAGTAGCTGCTGGAATATTAATGTCTTTGCTATTGAGGAACATGATAAGTTTAGACATAGAAGGGCGTAGTGTTGCAGAAGCTTGTGTGCAAAGGAGAGCTATATGAACAACACGTACTACCTCCTCCATCAAGTTTTCTTCGATGTTGGGATCTACTATGCTTGAAATGGTGCCATATAGATAATCATTCCACACCTGCATCATAAATATATTATAAATTTGAATATTATCACGACATTTTATTAAGAATAAACCAATATCATGCATAATGAGTTTAGGTCATTACCACAGTTAAGAGAGATGGCATGTCATTGGCGTGCATGGGGGTTGAATTCTTTTTGCCACTAATAATCTCAAGAACTAGCACCCCAAAAGCATAGATGTCAACCTTTTCTGTCAAATGGCCATGCACAAGATATTCCGGAGCCATGTAACCTCTACAAAAACAACAATAAGAATTAGCCACACTTTTTAATAAAATATTTCCTTTTGGGTTATTAATTTAGTTTATTCTCACCTAGTTCCAACAATTGTTGTGCTAATATGAATTTGATCTTCAGCAAAATATCTAACCAACCCAAAATCTGCAATTTTAGGCTTGAAATGTTGGTCTAGTAGAATATTGCTGGCCTTTATGTCTCTATGGATGATGCGTATATCTCATTCTTGGTGAAGATAAGCCAACCCACTAGCAATTCCTAATATAATCTCAAACCTCCTCTGCCAATACAACAACTTTCCCATGTTTTGATCTGTTAAAAAATAAAGTTCTTTCATAAATAACTTAAATATAATTTGGTAAAAGAATTTTAGACATGCGCATTTATTGTAACGAAAATAAATCTATAGAGTTAAGAAATATTACCAAATAGGAAGTTATCAAGGCTCTTGTTTAGAAGATATTCATAGACCAAGAGTTTATGTGGGCCATCCACATAGCACCCAAGTAGTTTGACAAGATTTTTATGTTGAACATGACTTATCAGATTCACTTCATTAAAAAAGTCACTCACACTTTGTTCTCTATTAACAGATAGTCTCTTCACAGCAATCTCTGTATGATCTGGTAGAACTCCCTGCCAACATTTCCAACTTATATTGTTCAATGATCATGTAAATTTATCCATAATATTTTTAAAAAATAAAATCAATAGTATGAGATGAATGTGGGCATTACCTTATAGACCATACCAAATCCTTCTTGTCCAATTTTGTTTGAGAGATCAAAATTTTTAGTGGCAATTTTTAAAATTAGAAATTTATAGTTTAGTTTTAATTTGGATATAGCTATTGAAAATTCAATTGATGGTCCTGCAAAATAAAAAATAGGGGGTTAATCATTTAGAAATATTATATTGATGGTTCATAGTAATCTGCAACTTAAAAGAAGGCAATAATTTTAGAAACATAAAGCATTTAATGATTTAGAAATATTGCATAACTATGTTATTGAGGAAATATGATTTTAGCCCCCAAAAATCCTTTAATATTTGCACTTCTTTTTGTGGTTTATTATATTTTTGGATGCTTTATTTTGAAGTATTGATTTTTGTAATTTATTATATTTTTGGACATTTTATTTTGAAGTAAATGTAAAGGAGTGCAATGTAAACAATTAATGTTTTATTAGATCACAGTAATAAAATGTTCCTATTGTTGCATGATAACATCCATGAGAATTGTGATCATCATTTTTTTTTTGCACCAAGAGGAACTCTCCAAGCCAATATAGTAGAGATGTTGTGATCTAATGTCCTGTAAAATAATTGACTCGATTAAAATAAAATAAAAATAAACCTGTGTTAAAATAAAAATAACTTCAAACTAAAATAATATAAATAATAATTCCATGTTATTATTATTATTATAAAAAATTTGTTGGGTATTTAAGGTGCGCTTGACTTAATATTGTTTTTTGAACTCCAGGTTTATGGGAACCCCATGGTATTCATGTAGCCTATTTAAAGGGGGAAATTAAACCATCCTAGATCTAACTTAACTACAGATCTACCAACCGCAAAGAGGGATCAAATATGTTGAGATGAAAACTTATTTTAAAGTTAAAAGAGGTTTGATCCCTCTCGATGCTTGGTAGTGTAACAACTCCACCCATGGCCTTCTCACAAAATACATTGTAAATATTTTTCTATATGTCAATTTTGAAAAGAAGGAGGCAGAGTAAAAGGGACATGGATTCCAGAGCTAGGGAGGAGGATTGCTTTCTTGAGATGTTATGGTTTCTTATGCAGAGAAGGAAACCTGAATTGCAAGACAATCATTAAAACTTGCTGGTGAATGAATTTAATGAAATGGTTCTTGAAATTTAATGGTTTGCAAGAGAAAGTACGTAGGCCCATGTTGTTTGAGAGATGCCAACAAGAAAAGAGGGCAAGAAGTCCAGTAGAGGGATTGTGCACTGAAGGTAAGAAAGGACAGAATAGTCCCTGTAAAACAAGGAAAAAATAGAGGAACAAACATTTGTTCAAGGGAAGGAGGAGATAGATAGAGAAGGCAAGGGATTATAACATCCAACAAGAGAAATCAATAGGAAATGATGAAGAGAAGATAAGAAAAGGGGATTGGTACTCCTGTTTCCTAGAGACTGTGGGTTGAGTTTTTGTTATTTGGAGAATTATAAAAACTTGGGGTCCTTGGAGGCTATGGGTTGAGATAGGATCCCTGAAGCCCTGTAATAGATTGGGTCCTCGGAGGTATTGGTTTAAGACAAAGGTCTCTGGAACCCTATAATAGATTGGGTCCCTGCAGGTTATGGGTTGTGATGAAATCTCTGGAGCCTTGTAATAGCTTGGGTCCCCTAGGCGTTGTGGGTTGAAATAATAGGCTTTGGAGCTCTATAACAACTTTGGAAGAGACCATACTGAAGCAAAATTAAAGGAAGACTTGTGATATTGAACTACAGTAACAATTGATTATGGACTCCCAAGAAGGGCGTGAATCACTAAGTGTGCACTTGAGGGTGAGGTAGAGTACCTCTACTCTCATGGTGTTGACAAACGAAGTGGAAGCCAATTGGCGGGATTGAGAAAGGAGGTCCTCTAGAATCCTTATTTTAGTTGGCAACTGGTGTATTTGTTCCTTAAGCAAGCATCCCCCTCGGACTCAGGAATTTGGCTCGGGGGTTACAACTACAAGTAAGTGTGGCTCCAACTGTCTATGGTTGGGTGGAGAGTCCTTGTCCTAGACTTTGTGTCATGCAAGCTCAAAGATAAGTATCTAATTATACTTGTTTATATATTGATAAATCATGATTCCTTTTTGTTTAAAATGGTTTTAGGATTTCAAAACTATACTTGTGTTGTTGATATAATAAGCATGTGTTACTTATCTATGTGGAGATGGATTTTATGGTTATGATAATATGTATGAATATAATGTATGTGTTGCATTTTGAGCTATTTCTACTGTTATATGAATTTCTCAAACGTGGTCCTCTGGAATGAAAGAGGTGTTGTCTGAAGCATTTGTTATTATTGTTATAACCTACAAGATTCAACAGAATGTAAATGAAACAACATGATAACAAATATTGTGCCATGTATATACACTAAGATATCATGTTGCATAAACCACATGATAATAAGGGTTATTGTTGGCTTAGTGGGGCCTGACCTAGGTTCGGAAGTGATTTAGCCAAGCAAATCTTGATACTACTGGCCCTTTTGGCAACAATCCGTGGAGCGTGGACTAAGGTCTCACCTGAAATAGTATGGGAGGGTGCTACAACTAGGTTTCCGCACCCCGGGGATGTCTAAAATGAGGTGATGGATACACGGTCCAACCTTCGCACTTACTACATTTTGTGCACCTGCGGGTACCCTGCGCCCTGTGATAGTGTCTTCGCGCAGTTCTGGCCGTAGTGCGACCCATGTTATTTACCCAAGTCTTCCTTAATTGGTCTTCGTTAGTTGATTACTTAGATTAAATTCACATATAAGCATTCATACGAGTATTCATAAAGTGCACACAGTAAATAAACAAAGAAAAGTAATGTATAACATCAACATAAAGATTCTAGAATAAATGCACAGAATAAACTTCTCTTTATTATCTTTCAATCCCAAGTACAAACCCGACTCCGCCCTGTGCACTTATCTGCAAGGGTCCGTGCACTCAACTATGGACTCTACTAGGACTCTATGCACTCAGCTTCAGAGCCTCTTCCTACCACTACGACCCAGTACACTTCAACTTTCTCTCTATGCTCTAACCATGCCTTCGCTATTCTATCTCTCCTCTTACTAAGCTTAGCTTTCTTTACACTTAGAGCCTTGCTTTATTTATAAAATCCCATGGTTCGGGGACCATGTGTAGGCTGACACAACTTTACATTACATTACAATATTTTAGGGCGAACAACCCTATGACTCGATTTATACAATTCACGCTCGTGCCTGTAATTCACAAAGTTCTACACCATCTTTGACCAAAACTTGGGCTTTAAGCCCCAAAACCTGATGCAGGGGATCCCATGCCCAACAGGCCCCCAACATAATCATCGTGACTCGTCTCAAGTCACTCTGCTGGTGCGACAATCTTGGCACGGAGCCCCTCCAACTATGCCTGTGTTGCGTGAAGGTCCGCAGTGCACTGTTCTGCCGTCTGCTAGATCTGCTCTACTCTTTTTACCTAATGCTCGCTGTCAGGGGAAGATTCCTATCTTAAGGCATGCATCACCTTCATTTTTGCGAGCTTTCCTTCGATATCAGCAGTGATGTGGAAGGCCTCATCAATCCATGGCTGGATGCGTGCTTTAAGTACTGCCTCTTTCTGTCGTGCGACATCCACTAGTTCCTTCAACTCCTTCGCTTGTTGTAGCTTCGCCAACTGCTAGGTCAGGACAACTATCTGCGCCACTCCACGCACACTGTCATACTGCACTTGGAGCTCCTGCGCTTCTGTTTCCAGGCACTGTTGATGAGCCCAGGAATTGGGTAATTTATTGGGCTCATTTTGCCTAGTTTTTCTTAAACAATCCACTAGTTTTCATAGTTTATGCATGTTTTTTGAGTATGTTTATGTTAGTTGAACGAATGAGGGTGGTCACTTTACCAAGAAGGCTAATACGTGGTTATTTCAGGTTTTTGGACAAATTTTGGAACAAAGCCAAGCAATTATGAGCCAAGATGACAGCCAAGCATGAATGAACAAGGGTGAGGATTCGTAGGAAGGATGTTTCTTGCATTAAATGTCCCTTCCTCGAAATCGCCACCCTCAATTCGGAGCTCAGCAGGCCACCAAAACGAATCCTAAAGGCAGCCAAGCAGCTTGGTCAAAAGTGACTGTTTACTGGTCGGTGGAGCAGTCGGGCCCCTTGAGTTAAGGAGGGCTGCTGAGGCCCCTCATAAGCATAAATAGGAAGGCTTTCAGCCTTCGTAGTTTACGTTTTGGACTATTGTTATTTTGCACTAGGGTGCTACTATTTTCTCATCTCATTTTTGTAGCTGCTGTTGTATAACTTTCTTATGAATATGGCTATTTTTTAGTAATGGAAAGCAACTTTGTTTGGCATCAGTTCTGAGTTTCTTTAGGAGCCTGCAGCTCTTGGGGTTGGGCCCAACCCAAGTGCCAAGGCTTCCTTTATGTATTGTTATTTGTTTTTATGTCTTTGCAAAATAATTGTTGTTAAGTAGATCAACATCTTGCTGGTTACATAGGTCATGGTTGATGATTAGATAAGATTTTTATGTGCAGAATTAGTTGATAGATTAGTAATAGGGAAGATCTCTAGAAAAGGCCATCAAGCACCTCTAATCTCACCTCTCCCTTAACGGGATCGTGAGCTGGGACAAAGGTGACATTGCTGCCAACAAAAACACTATTTTCGCTTCACCATGCAATTAGTAGCGTTGGCTTCTTAGTTTTCGAACTTGATATCAATCTTGATTGCATGCTTAGGGTTATGATTGCTTAGTTGCATAGTTATTTCATCTGATTTCATTGCAATTAAACTTCTGTCCCATTTCTTTGCTGTTATCTAGGTCAGAATAGACTAACGTAACTAGGTCTTTGATTTTCCAAGTGTTTGGTTGTCCAGTTTGAAAAACAACTTGCAGAGTGCCTGTTATCCTTCTTTATCTACCCATACTCCATCAACTACACCTGCTCCGTCCTCCACTTAGAACCCTTACCTTACATTTGCCTCATTCGCTTACTTTGCCATGATTCTCATCTTCTTGTGCAACATCGTTTCATCCCTCCTTGAATAAATCTAACCATCTGCGCCACTCCTCAACTCCATCCACCAAGTCCTGAACCTCACCACACCCCTATCTCACCTCCATACTCATTCCTCCACCTTTTTCCCTCCATCAATTCTCCAAAATCCCATTTCTAAACATCCTGTAGAAAATTACAGACATCCTGTAGAAATTCCAAAACATCCTGTAGAACCCCTGTAGACTTCCTATAGAAGCTCACGAAAGCGGTTTCTTGAAAGCCAAACTCTGTGAAACTCTTAGGAAGGGTGCTAGGGACCCCTTAGGCCCTCTCTGAACCTTCCCAACCTCCTGCAAGCATTTCCTCTTGCCGATCCACCTCTGCACAGTCAAAAACAGTGAAAGCACATGCATGATAAATCTAACAACTTAATCAAAAATACAAAAAGATGTTTTCTTCATATAGAAATAGTTTATACGCATGTATTTTACCTTCCTAGAAGTAATGGCATCACTTTCAGTAGCTTGCCTCCTCTTTTTTCGTATCAATAGGGCTAGCTGGTAAAATTAGTGTTTGCTAGGGTTTGCATTTCCTTTCAACATTTCAATTTCTTTCTGCAAGTAGATTAGCTTCCCTTGAGTTAGCTTTTGTCCATCAGTTAAAAAAGCTTCTTCTCAGAGCTCACAGAAGTTCGCTTAAGCCCCTAGCGGACTTGTGCTAGCTGACTAAGTGACACCTACAGCAAGAGCTAGTACTTGTGCATACAGCACCGTCGCTTCCAAGTTTGTTACAAATTACCAGGTTGATATAATGTAAAGAAGGGAGTCCCAGGAGTTGCAGCATTATTGCTGCAATACTGGAGCCCACCACTCTTTTTGGTGTCGTTGCCGGGGAAGCATCAGAGTATTTGTGATTGCTGCTTTTCTTCTATTTTCTACTGCAACCTTCTGCTCAGTAGTTTACTTCATTTACATTCTACAATTTCATTTCCGCAAAAATAGACTAGACATTTCCTGCTTTCATAGATTAGCATTTCAATTCTGCAATTTCCATTCTGCAAGCATAGCTTAGCATTTCATTCCTGCAATTTCATTTGAGCAAAATAGATGAGTCCTTTCCTGCTTTCATTTCAATTCCGCATTTTCATTTCAGCAAGATAGTTAGTTGTAGTTTAATCTATTTTCAGTTTTGTAGGTACAAGTAGAAAAGACAAAAAAAAAAAAAGGGCAGCCAAAAATCTTTCATTTCATGCCTCGTAGGAACAGAGACAATATTGGAAAATTCTTACCCAACACCCCCACCACATCACTAAGTCACCCTTCTCTCTTCTTTGGTGGCTGTGATCCAGAAGAACCTATACGTGAACCCCCTGAGATATACGAAGATCCTATAACAGAAGAAGAGAAAGAGAACATTCCTCTTGAGACCATGGCTGAACAAAGAAACGGTATAGGAGATAACGAGAGAATAGAAGGTGCCTTTCCCATCCGAGAGACCAATGGGGACATGAAAATGAAAAACATAAGTCCCTCAGCCTTACCTCACTTCCATGGATTGACCACCGAAGACCCTGATACCTTCCTATTTGAGTTTTCTATCCTGTGTCGAACTTATGACTATGCCGAAGATGAGCAAAATCTGAAACTCTTTCCCTCTACTCTCAAGGATGCAGCACTATGCTGGTTCATGGGGTTCCCTAGAAACAGTATCACTACTTGGGCTCAGATGCAGCAAGCCTTTAACAACAAATACCGAGACTATTGTAGGTCAAAGGAAACAAAGGGAGAGATCTTTCGAATGACCATGGGAAATGATGAGTCTTTAGAAGACTACGAGGAAAGGTTCCAGCTTAGTTATAAATGGGTCAGGTGCACACTTGACCCTGAATCGTTGAAGCTGGTTCTACTCTGAGGGGTCCCTGAAGACCTTCTAGATACTCTCCATCTGTTAGCTGGAGGAGACAACTACCAACTACCTTATGAGGACATAAAAATTGTGTTTAGAAACCATTCTAGGGTAGCCCGAAAAAGAGGTAAGAGGAATCCACTTTCAGCTAGTACCACCTTCTCCAAGCATGAGTTTGCTAATCAGATGGAAGACCTCAAAAGTGAGATGAGACAGACCATTGACATGCAACTTGATACTTTTTGAATCCAACAAAAGAAAGAGGAGGCTGAGAGGGCTTTGGCCATTTTCTGTCCCAGATGTACGAGGAAGCACCTTAAGAACGAGTGTCCATTGCACTCAGTAGAGGTATGCTTCATTTTTGAGGAAGACCACCCAACAAACCAATGCCCAACCTTACCCAGATTTAAAGCCATGTACCTAGGGACTGAGGCAACCGTTGAACCTCTCTACTTCCTCAATCAAAGGAGGCTGCATGGGCCCAGACCTTACTAGCAGGGGATGCAAGGGACATCCCAAGCTTATTATAGCCCCAACAAATCTGCTCACATACCTTCTTGGGGTCCCCCTGCTCATCCTTCCTGGTCCGCACCTCCTACGTGGTCTTATCCATCTCAATACCATACTCAATCTACTGCTCATTCATTTCCCTCTCATGTCCAGCCACAGCCTCAGTGGAATGCACCTCAGCAAGGGTGGAGGCCTCAATACAACTCTCTTCCCACCATTTTGCCTCCACCACCTACTCAACCATAACCATTACCTCCTGCTCCTCCAAGACAACCCCAGATGCCTGCCCAACCGAACTCGAACCCCAACAACAGACAGGCTCAACAGGTATACACTAGGGAGACAACATGTCCTACCTATGCTGTGGAGATCTAGGAGATCAACCTGTGATCTGGGAAGGTCCTTCCAGACCACCAACTTCCTCCCCCAGAGGATGAGGAAGAAAAACAGGAAAGTGAACCAAAAGCCATTCCACCCTTTCCTGAGTGACTAACAACAACCACGCAACTAAACCCAGAGGAGACTGAGCTTCTGGGAGAACTTAAGTAGTTGTGTGTGAAAATACCCCTTCTCCAGGCCATAAAAGATGTACCGATCTTGAGAGGTCCAAACTGGGCCCTACCATTCCACATCCACACTGATGCCTCGAACAAAGCCATAGGGGCAGCCTTAGGACAAGTTGAGGAGAAACTTCTATATGCCATATACTTTGTTAGCAAAAACCTGTCCAAGGCAGAGATGAACTATACTGTAACTGAGAAAGAGTTCCTAGCCGTAGTCCATTCCCTGAACAAGTTCAGACACTACATCACTGGTTACCAAACATTCATACACACGGATCATGCTGCAATTAGATATTTAATGAATAAGCCTGATGTGAATGCTCATATCATTAGATGGTTACTTTTGTTGCACCAATTTGATTTGACTGTTGTTGACAAGCCATGTAAGGAAAATGTTGTTGCTGACTTCCTATCTAGATTGGATTTGCCTGCAGGTGAGGAAGGGACAGTGGATGACTAGATGTTAGATGAACACTTGTTTTCTATCTCAGTACTCTCTCCATACTTTGCTGATATATCAAATTAATTGGTCTCAGCATAGTTCCCTCCGCATCTATCCTCAAAGGAGAAATGCAAAATCGTGAGGAAGAGTGCCCCATTCACTTGGATCAGGGGCAACCTGTTTAAATTTGGCTCAAATCAGATATTGAGGCGTTGTGTTAGGGAAGAGGAAGTCTTTGACATCCTCCTAACCTGTCACGATGGACCCTGTGGAGGCCACTTTGCAGCAAAAAGGACTGCCTTCAAAATTCTATAGGCAGGCTACTATTGGCCTACTCTTCATCAAGATGTCAGAAGATACATCCCCCAGTGTGACCGATGTCAGAGGATGGGGAAACTGACTCCAAGGAATGAAATGCCCCTCCAACCTCAAGTGACCTTTGAGCCATTTGAGAAGTGGGGCATGGATTTTGTGGGTCCTATCAATCCTCCTTCAAAGCAGAGGTATTACATCATTGTGTGCACCGACTACCTGACAAAGTGAGCAGAAACAAAGGCAATCAAGGCAGCGGCATAAGAGAAAGTAGCTGAGTTTTTAAGGGAAAATATCTTCTACAAGTTTGGCTACCCAAGGGAGTTAGTCACCGATCAAGGAAGCCAGTTCACCTCTAACTTGATTGAATATCTGCTTGCTCACCCGTATCATCCACAAGCAAATGCGCAGGTGGAAGTCACTAATAGAGCATTGGAGGAGATTCTAACTAAGGTGGTGAGCAGCAACAGAAAGGATTGGGCAGATCGCCTAGTTGAGACCACCTGGGCCTACAACACCACTTGGAAAACTACAACAGGTTTCACCCCTTATGAGCTGGTCTACGGGAAGAAAGCTTTGTTGTCCATAGAGTTCGAATACAACACATTAAGGGTGGCAGCCCAACTGGACTTAGATATCAGCCATGCTCAACGGGAAATATTACTGCAGCTGAATGGATTAGATGAACAGAGAATGCAGGCCCTCCTCCACTCAGAAGTAGTTCAACTACAAAGGAAGATATGGCATGACCGACACCTCAATGAAAAGCAATTCCAACCAGGAGATTGGGCGCTGCTGTATGACTCAAGGTACAAGGATTTTAAAGGGAAGCTGAGGATGAGATGGCTAGAACCATATGCAGTGGAGAAATGTAATTACAATGGTTCAGTCCTTATCAGGACCATTGATGAGGAAGCCATCCCCATGCTTGTCAATGGGCATCAATTGAAAATCTACAGGAAACCTCTTTCGAGGCGAGAGTTCATTGAAACTTTGGAAAAATCAATGCTGGTAGTGGAGCAGAGCTCTGCCACTATTCCACCCACACTTTGATCATCAAAAAAAAAAAAAAACAGAAATAAAAAGATCCTTGGGTGAAAACCTTTCTGAGGTTCCCAGGGCAGACAGTGAGGGTGAAAACCTCATGGAGGTTCCCCAGCTGTCTCTAGAGAAATAAAAAAATGTGGAATAAAAAGATCCTTGGGTGAAAACCTCTTTGAGGCGCCTAGAGCAGATAGAAAGAGTGAAAACCTAATTGAGGTGCCCTAGCTATCTCATAAAAAAAAAGAAAAAAAAGAAAGGAAAAAACAAGAAAAAAGAAAAGAAAAAGGAAACAGGACTAATCTCTGCGAAGTAATTGCAGGTTACAGGGAATACATTGCAAGAAAATAGGGGTGCACAAACGAGGACAGGAGTCCATACCAGGCTCTAGGACATCCCTTCAGACACCCCCTCCATGGCCACTCACCTCTCCTAGGATTTGGTCACATTCGGGTCAAGATTGGGCCTTCTACAGGAAGTTCTGTGCTTTCTACAAGAAGTTCCAGGCTTTTCTACAAGAAGTTCCAGGCTTTTCTACAGGAAGTCCTGAATTTCTATAAGAAACATCTTGTAGAACCTTCGGATGAGCCAAATTCAATTTTGAAAGGGAATCTGATGGTTGGGATCAGTGTGTTAGGCCTTGTTGCGGAGGTAAATCCCCTCTGCGGACAGAGGCGATCCCACTAGCCCCACAGGGGTCTAGCAACAATCATACACGCTGCATGCAAGTTCCTAATTGAAAAATTTAAAAGTCGATCAGAAAGACCAACCTGGGATCCAATGCTATTTGCTGTGGGAGAAGTGTCGCTCCTGTCCTTTAGATTTGGTCGGTCACTATCCTTGCGCTCCACGCATGGACACCTGCACAAATGAAGAACAACCCAAAACAAGCGTAAAATCCAATATCATACAATTATATATCAGTCAAGCAGGATATAATTCAAATATTACTAGAAGAACATGTGAATGGAACCATAATAACAGTCGCTTATCATTCAATAGAAAAAAGAGAAGAATTACAACCAATTAAGGCTTGATGCTGCAAATCTCCTCCAACTGGGTCAGCAGTCCAACATGTCTTGCAAAGTCACTTCCTCTCTCAACAATCCGGCATCATAACCTCTCTTTCAGCTCTCACTATCATTAGCACTCTCTCCAAAACTCTCTAGCTCATACTATCACTAGCCTATTCAATGTGGGGAGACAGGTATTTGTAGATGGAGGAGAAGAGGTATGCGTTGTATGTGGACACCTTCCGAGATTTTGGCATTGTCCCAAAATAACCATTGAGCTGGGTTGTCTTGGATAGAAAAGACGACACCCGACTGCTTTTATGGGATTTTTCCTCAGAGAACTGGGTGAGTTATGGAGGAAAAAACATTCCAGTGCGCGCTGGCCAAAAATCATGCCCAAATTGTGTGGCGCGGGCCGTGCTCTATGAAAGAGCGTCTATGGGCGCGCCCTCTTTGTAGGAACTGAGCCATGGGCGCGGGTTAGACACTGTGGACCCGCGCTAATGAAAAA
>APFE030896720.1:33491-45710 GCA_000404065.3 Pinus taeda | reverse complement strand
TTGTTCCAACCAGCTTAAAATTTATTCACTGTTTTAAAGAGTTAGCCATCTTTTGCCCTTAAATGCATATCAAAATCTGTGAGAGAGCCCTCTCTGACTAAGGAGGCTAAACCTTAGTCTAAAGCCTGGTTTGAAACAGTGGCATGAGATCTCACTAAGTAGCAGCCTTTAGTGTATGATTTTGTGACAACAGCACCTTTGAAAAGAACCCAGGTAGAAATTGAATTGTGAACCAAAATGTAGATAAGGACTCTAAAGTTTAAACAAGATCAAGGTGAGAACGAATTTGGGCTTAAAGACAAGGCTCTAAGAAAAACCAGGATGAGAACCTAAAACAATGGGATGTAGACTCAAATTCAGGAGGCAAAATCTGAATAGGAATGAGGTGAGAGATAACTTGGGTGTAGAGGTGGGCTTCAAGAGAAACCTAGATGAGAGCTAAGATTTTCATGTGAACTAGGTTTAGAAAGAGTTTGAAATAAAACTAAGAGTGGCAAACATCGATTTGGAGGTAGACTCTAGGAACAAACTAGGATGAGAACCGAATTTATGATGTAAATGTGAGTGCAAAAATGGACTCTAAGAAGAACTTCGTGTGATATCCCCAAGTAAATAAATTTTTATAGGTATACTTCCATTTTTGCAATTTTGACTTTAGAAGGATATTTTGATGATTTGGAGACTTGGAAAAAGTGGGTTGAGTAGACCCCACTTTGATTTTGGAGGCAAGGAAGGCCATATGCATTAGGAAGAAGGAAAAATCAGTTTGCTAGTGGAATGTGGAGGTCACAAGGAGGCAATTTGAACCACATGAGGTAATTCGCACTAGAGGAGGAGGAGAGAGAAAAAGGAGGAGCGAGTTGGTGGAAGATGGGGTCCCCCAAGGGAGAGAGGACCAGCGCTTATAAATATCACAAGGAGGCCTTCATTTGGGATCTGTTGTCTATCTTATCTCAGAAACCAAACTCTCTTGTAGTTGTTGAGCACAAGAAGAGAAGTGTTGTTCAGCGCAGGAATTCCAAGCAGAATTTCCACCCTCAATTCAGAGAACTTCGAGTATCTCCCTAGTGAGGTCAATTGGAAACCTTGTTACCCACCACCTTGTGAGTGATATCCCCAGGAGAATTTTTTCTCCATGATGAGCCTCAGCCGGCAGCCAGCAACCCCTTGATGCCTCCTACTAGCTCGTTGTGCCTTTTCTCTACCACCTGAGCCAGCCATGTGGTCCCTCACCCACTTGTATTGATCGTATGTTTGAAGGTGGGTCTCCCAAATCTAAAGGTATGTCTTGTCATTTGGTAATTAAGTATTAGGTTTACTTATCATGCATACTTCTGGGTATGAATTGATGGGGAGATTTGGAGGAAAGAGTGGGATTAGTTTGTGCTCCTGCCCCCTTGATCTCTTTTGGTTGTTACACTTGGATCTTAGTCCCGTGGGATCTCCTTTATTGACCGTTTGGTTCTAGGGTGGTACTACTTGAGAAACCACGATTTTGGACGTGTGGTCCCGCTCCTCTATCCGCACATATCACTCCCTTTCCACTCACTATACGCCCATTCATCTTTTCTCCCACTCGGGTCAACATTCCCATTATAGGTCCATAAAGGGCTAGCCTCCCTATCCCCTTGCCCCCACCTTGGGTCAAGCCAAGAATGATGCCCCAGAGATTGAAGCAATTAAAAGAATAAGTGAAAAGCATAAGTGGCCACATTTAACAAGAAATTATACCACAAAATGCAAAAGATGGTCGGGACAAATAATTAGCACATAGGCAAAAGCCGACACATGAACTCTACCCCATCCATGACCATCACCCTAGTTCCATAGGCCCTAGATGAGCCTCCTATATCATTCAGGAACCCATGATTGTCCCAACCCCTGGAGGGCAATGAACCACCCTACCTCAAAAGGGGTAATCACTGCTATATTATACACATCATGCTCTTGTCCTTTGAGCCCCAAGCAATTAATTAAAGAAAATTCATAAAAGGAAAAAGACTTATAAATAAGGGTGGAAGAATCAAGATCGAGGTACCTCATGTACCATGACTGCTCCCTCCTAAACATTATATACCCAGGTGTGGGTTTCTCCTTATCTAGCTACCCCTATACCCCATTATGTGGCCCAGGGCTCCCCCCCCATTCTCTATTCGATCTAACCTATTTGTCACTTGCCACCCCCATTAGAAGGATGTATCTTGGACTTACTATCCCCGCTAAGGGTTGAAACTACCTAATGAGGTACTTGGCTGACCCCCTTTGGAGTTTGGAGACACTAGCACATGCCAAAGCCCACTACGGAAGGGCATGCCATCATGAGTTGCCCACTTTCTTATCCATGGTTTGTAAGCTCCTTTACCCAATTATTCTAATGACCGATTGTATTGGAAGCCTAGAGGAAGCATTGGATCTTATGTAGGATTGCAAGTGGTTTCCATCTGGGTTTGGCTTCCCTATATGGGATCCTGACCCCCAGAGGTCCACATTGGCACATGTAGGGTGTGCATAGACAGCCATGGGCCTACACAGCAGCAGGCAACACTCCAAAGATCTTCATGGATGTTCAGAGACTACTAGCGATCCACTTTTGGGATGATGGTGAAATGATTGGTACACTATGCCCAACAGGCCCCCACAGAAGCCCCACACTCTTGGCAAGTGTCCCAACACATGTACGACGTCATGGCAGCATTCATTCCACAACCTGGACCATTGCAGAGGATCTACAGAGATCTCTGATTCATATGGAGACCCATGGGGTCATTGATGTGCCCTCAGACCCACTGAGAGCACCACAGGTCTACTAATTTGAGAACAAGGGGCCACCCCCTTGTCCATCATATTCCGAGGAATTTATTCCTCAATATGGAAGTTCAGTATGTTATCGAGCCTTTGGACGGCCCTACGACATGCATATATCATTATTTGGCCCCTTGTGAGGCTTGTTTTTACATTATGAGCTAGTATGGTGCGCTTATCACCATTAGGAGTTATTATTAGCACATTATTTTATCTTTAGGGGCCCATAGGCTAATTCGAACTCCTTGGGAGGCTATATATTGATGTTAGATACATTCATTTGTATCATCACTTGACTTGGGATCTTCTACTCATAGAGAATTTTCACACTTTTTCCTTGGTGGATATTTTGGAGAGGGATGAATTTTGATGTATGAATTTGGGTTATTTCTCTTATCTTGGAGCTTTGTTATGCAAACGAATTGTTGGTTGGATATACTCTATAACATTGTAAGTGTTTTTTATCATTGCTATTCTTATTGCTGCATACTGCTAAAATTAGGGCTAGTTGTTGCATTATTGTAATGTGGAATTGAGCAATCTTTTAGTTATTAAACGTATGGCCCAATGTTATATGAATGAAATGTCCTAGAGATTATTTATCTCAAGAAGCTTGCATCATTTTCTTTAAATTATAAACGCTTGAAAGTCATTTTTCTTTGCTTACTAACTACATTGGATGAAGTTGACTTTCTGGGCCTCCTTGATTAAGAATCCAAGTTCTTGCTCATTACCATCCTTGACTCCATATCCCCAAGTGAATTAGGCACTAGTTCCATATAAAGGGTGATCATATTAACCATATTTTTACCATTTTTCCCCTTTTTCCCAAGTCCAGCACCATTGGGTCACCTAGGGCATCAATTTCCCGACAATTGGCTCAAGGAAAAAATTTGATCTCCTCTAAGCTACTGCGTTGGTGGGTCCCCTCCCTCTCCTCCAAATTTAAGGCCATTCTCACAGTGGAATCTCCGAGAATCCCAAGCCCTAGCTCTAGGACCGAATCTTGCCTAGGCATCCCCAAGGTTAGACACTAATAGGATCAATTCAACCCTTTAAAGTGAATATTCTTGTTTGGTCCTTTCCCCTCCCCTTGTCCAAGATAGGAACATCATTGCTTGTTACATTCCATCCCCGAACCTGGGTGGGGTCCACTTGGCCCCGTGTGGTCCCACTTCTCAATAGAAACTATTTGTCAAAGACCATTTGGGAGTCCAAGTTTCCAACGATTATAGGGATTGAGAAACTCCTTTATAAGATTATTCTTTCTCCCTCAACCCTCCAATCCTCACCCCTTACCCCTGGTGGACCAAGTCCCTTGCTTAAAAAGCAAGCAAGTTCCATTTTTCATTCCATCCTTGGGAAAGGGTTTTCAGGGTCACTTCTCACCTATCCATTGATATCTACTTTACAAAGTAATCCCTACACTATCGGGACTCCTCCCATCAGTGAAAGTCCGTAAAGAGCAGGGAGACTTAGTTGTGTGACAGTGGGCTAAGCCTCCACTGTTGCCCTTGACCTAGCAGTTGCCCTCTTAGGAACCCCCTTTAGGTCCCCAGCTGGTTTGAGTGGTAACATTTCTCGCGTTGTTGCCGAGGAGGAAGCAGGTTTGCCTCCCTAGTGAATCATTGAGGAATTGATTCATTAACGACATTCTTATTATTCCTCTGGTGACTCCACTCATTGTCAAAACCCCTAGTTTGCTTGAAGGTGACAACATTCCTCCTTTAACTAGGGCTGCTACAAGAAGGAACTGTGAACCATTACCTGTTGGCACCGCTCTCCTTCCTAAATTCAAAAAAGTTAGTGACTCAACTACGAAAATGACGAATGTTGTTGGCACTAGCAATAACAAGATGACCAAAAGTCATAGACATTTGGTTAGTGTATTTTCTCCTTTCGATTTCGGTAATGATCCCAAGCCCTTACCTGAAAAATATGATCAATGGTTACCCAGGTTCAAGGGAGATGCCACTATAAGTCCCTGTGATTTTCTGGAAGAATTTTGTTGGAAATTGTCCCCTAGGTTGATCTTCGATGGAGATAGGATCATGAAGTACAAGCTAGAGAATGGTACCTTAGTCTCCCTCCTGGTTGTATCTCTGATTCCAATGAATTTGAAGACCTATTCATGAAAAGGTGGTCTTGCAATGCGTAAGGAACCTTCAATATCGAAAAGTTTTATCAGATATCTAAGGGAAGAGAAAGCCTTCAGGAATTCATTCAAAAGTTTGATAGGGTTGTACGAGATATCCTTGATAACCTAAAGCCTTATGATGCCAGCAACCTTCATAAATTTGTCAAAGATGTGGGGGGGTCACCTAACATATGCCTTAAGAGATAAGAAGCCTTCCACATTGGCTAAAGCTAAAGAAAAGGCAATTGAGGTTGAGGAAAACCTTCACACCTCAAAAATGAATGTTGATGACACCCCTAAAGCCAAAACCGAGACCAAGAAGGAGAAACCAAAGGATCAACATGAAGAAACCATCTGGGTTATCCTCAAAAAGATGGACAAACTTAGTGAGGAATTCCATTCACGGGATCGAATTGTTATGAACAAAATCACCACTTTGGAGAAGGCCCAAAAGTCAAATTTTGTCTCAAAGGGGAAGCCTTGTCCAAGAAAGCAAAGTGATGAAGATAAACCTAGCTTATCTCAAGTCCCAAACACCTTCGCCCCAACCAATATAGTGGACCAAGACTCTTCCTCTGAAGATGTGCCCTACAAGAGTGATAAGAGTGATGATGATGAAATAGATGAACAAACTAACCTTGTAGAAGCTAATATATTCAATATTCTACCTAGAGGTTCAAACAATCACCCTCCCATCAATGAGGTCATGACCAAAGTTGAAAGAAGAGTTGGTCCTAAACAATGATGAGTGTAGTGGAAGATTCAAAGGGGTCCAATACTCCCGAAGAGACCATAGCAAAGACCCTACAAACTCGAAAGAGCCTAACAAAGAGGAATCTCTTTCCAAGCAAGATCCTCCCAAAAATGTACCCTCTAAAGAGCCTCCCAAAGGTAAAGCCCTTTCAAAGAACCCTCCAAAAAAGGATTCCCAAACAAAAGCTAAACCAAAAAAGGGCCCTCAAAGGGAAGAAAAAACCAAAAGCAAAAGAGAAGGGAAAACATGTTGGGCTTAACATTGATATGGATGCTGCTATTGGAAAGATGATCATATATGTCCCTCTGAAAGAGATTGCTAAACTCCCTGAGCAAGGACAGCAAATTAAGAAGTCCTTGGGTTTTGAAGAGGAAGAATTTCTAGAAGACTTGCAAGACATTCACATTCTCGATCGAAACCGCAGGCACGAACCTTTCATGCTCACTTTGGCTATCAATGACCCTTTATCTCCATAAAGGTATGCTCGACTCAGGGGCTTCCGCAAACATCATGCCTTTATCTGTAATGAAGCAATTGGGTCTCAGCATTACCTGACCATACAAGGTGGTGTGTGGGTTTAACTCCAAACCTGTGGAAGTGGAGGGTCTCATCAAGAATCTTAAGGTTTCTCTGGCTAGAAATCCTGACATATCCCTTCTCATGGACATTGTTGTCATCAATATTCCTAATGTATGGGGAATGTTGGTATCTAGGAAATGGGGAACCACTGTTGGGGGACCTGTTCAAATGGATATATCATATGCTACTATCCCTCAATTTGATGGGACACCTTTCATCCTTCATAGAGAACCTACCTACCTATCACTTGTGATTGAACCTGGTCCTTACTATGAAGCACATAACACTGCGAAGCCCTCCCCCATTCTCCCTTCACAAGAGGTTCGTATCCTTAAAAGACCAAACCACAAGCCAAGCAAAAAGTGGAAACCAAAGAAAGAATACAAAGTAGGGGACTTGGTCTTGGTGGACAAAGAGTTAGTTCCTGTCAGGATTCATGGGAAAGTTGGGGATGACTATTACTACATTGCCAAACTCTACGACGAACTATGGCCTCAACCGGTCAAAATAAGTCGTAACACTCCTTTCCTTGATTCTTGATGTTGTACCATATGCATGTTAGAGTAGGATGCATTGCATGGTGATTTTTGCATTGGAACTAACTGCATATGATGTTTTTCATGATAGATCAGATTGCGCATATATATATATATATATTTATAATATATCTATTAAGATTTCCATATTTTATTAGTTTATGGGCAGACATTAAGCATGGGTGATCATCGAACACCGTGAAAAACATGCTAACTCGTGGCTTTGATCTTTGACATGTGCAGATAACAGGTCTACAGTGACCAAGAGATTGTTGGAGTTCTCGCGACCTCCCATCAGAGCAGCCTCAGCCACTTCTACGAGAGATCACGTCCCAGTTGGAGCCAAATGTTATCCACAACCTTGTGGGTGATATCCTCAAGAGAAATTTTTCTCCATGATGAACCTCAACCGACAACTAGCAGCCCCTTGATGCCTCCTACTAGCTCGTTGTGCCTTTTCTCTGCCACCTAAGCCAGCCATGTGGTCCCTCACCCATCTGTATTGATCGTATGTTTGAAGGTGGGCCTCTCAAATCTAAATGTATATCTTGTCATTTGGTAATTGAGTATTAGGTTTACTTATCATGGATACTTCTGGGTATGGATTGATGGGGGGATTTGGTGGAAAGAGTGGGATTAGTTTGTGCTCCTGTCCCCTTGATCTCTTTTGGTTGTTACCCATGGATCTTAGTCCCGTGGGATCTCCTTTATTGATCGTTTGGTTCTAGGATGGTACTACTTGGGAAACCCCGATTTTGGGCGTGTGGTCCCACTTCTTTATCTGCACATATCACTCCCTTTCCACTCAATATACCCCCATTCATCTTTTCTCCCACCTAGGTCCACATAGGGCTAGAATCCCTATACCCTTGCCCCCACCTTAGGTAAGGCCTAGAATGATGCCCCGAAGGTTGAAGCAATTAAAAGAAAAAGTGAAAAGCATAAGTGGCCACATTTAGCAGGAAATTGTACCACATAATGCAACAAATGGTCGGGACAAAAATAATTAGCACATGGGCAAAAGCCGACACATGAGCTCTACCCCATCCATGGCCATCACCCTAGTTCCATAGGCCCTAGATGAGCCTCCTCTATCATTCAGGAACACATGATTGTCCCAACCCCTGGAGGGCAATGAACCGCCCTACCTCAAAAGGAGTAATCACTGCTATATTATACGCATCATGCTCTTGTCTTTTGAGCCCCGAGCAGTTAATTAAAGAAAATTCATAAGAGGAAAAAGGCATATAAAGAACGGTGTAAAAATCAAGGTCGGGGCACCTCAAGTACCACGATTGCTCCTTCCTATACATTATATACCCAGATATGGGCTTCCTCTTGTCTAGCTACCCCTATGCCCCATTATGTGGCCCAGGGCTCCCCCCTCATTCCCTATTCCATCTCACCTATTTGTAACTTGCCACCCCCATTAGAAGGATGTATCTTGGACATACTATCCCCTCTAAGGGTTGAAACCACCTAATGAGGTACTTGGCTGACCCCTTTTGGAGTTTGGAGACACTAGCACATGCCAAAGCCCACTACAGAAGAGCATGCCATTATGAAGTGCCCACTTTGTTATCCATGGTTCATAAGCTCCTTTACCAGATTATTCTAATGACTGATTGTACTGGAAGCTTAGGGGACGCATTGGATCTTACGCAGGATTACAGGTGGTTTCCATTTGGGTTTGGCTTCCCTATATGGGATCTTGACCCCCAAAGGTCCACATTGGGACATGTAGGGTGTGCATACAGAACCATGGTCCTCCACAGCAATAGGCAGCACTCCCCAGATCTTCATGGATGTTCAGAGACTACTAGCGATCCACTTTTGGGATGATGGTGAAATGATTGGTACACTATGCCCAGCAGGCCCCCACAGGAGCCCCACACTCTTAGCAGGTGTCCCAACACATGTATGATGACATGGCAGCATTCATTCCACCACTTGGACCATTGCAGAGGATCTACAGACATCTCTGATTCATATGGAGACCCATGGGATCATTGATGTGCCCTCAGACCCACTGAGAGCACCACAGGTCTACTATTTGGAGAACAAGGGGGCACCCCCTTGTCCATCATATGCCATGGAATTTATTCCTCAATATGGCACTTCAGGATGTTATCGAGCCTTTGGAGGGCCCTATGACATGCATACATCATTATTTGGCCCCTTGTGAGGCTTGTTTTGACATTATGAGCTAGTATGGTGGGCTTGTCACCATTAGGAGTTACTATTTGCACATTATTTTATCTTTAGGGAACAATAGGCTAATTCGAACTCCTTAGGAGGCTATTTATTGATGTTAGATACATTCATTTGTATCATCACTTGACTTGGGATCTCTTTACTCTTAGAGAATTTTCACACTTTTTCCTTAAAGGATATTTTCGAGATGGATGAATTTTGATGTATGGATTTGGGCTATTTCTCTTATCTTGGAGCTTTGTTATGCAAACGAATTGCCGGTTGGATATACTCTATAACGTTGTAAGTGCTTTTTATCATTGTTATTCTTGTTGCTGCATACTCCTAAAATTAGGGCTAGTTGTTGCATTATTGTAATGTGGAATTGAGCAATCTTTTAGTTATTAAACGTATGGCCCAATGTTATATGAATGAAATGTCCTAGAGATTATTTATCTCGAGAAGCTTGCATCATTTTCTTTAATGTATAAATGCTTGAAAGTGACTTTTCTTTTCTTACTATCTACATTGGATGCAGTTGACTTTCTGGGCCTCCTTGATTAAGAATCCAAGTTCTTACTCTACACCATCCTTGACTCCATATCCCCAAGTGAATTAGGCACTGGTTCCATATAAAAAGTGATCATATTAACCTTCTTTTTACCATTTTTCCCCTTTTTCCCAAGTCTAGCCCCATTGGGTCACCTAGGGCATCAATTTCCAGGCAATTGGCCCAAGGAAAAAATTTGATCTCCTCTAGGCTACTGCATTGGTGGGTCCCCTCCCTCTCCTTCAAATTTAAGACCATTCTAACGGTGGAATCTCTGGGAATCCCAAGCCCTAGCTCTAGGACCGAATCTTGCCTAGGCATCCCTAAGGCTAGACACTAATAGGATCAATACAACCCTTTAAAGTAAATATTCTTGTTTGGTCCTTTCCCCTCACCTTGTCCAATATAGGAATATCATTGGTTGTTAGATTCCACCCACGAACCTAGTCTGGGTCCACTTGGCCCCATGTGGCCCCACTTCTCAATAAAGATTTTTTGTCAAAGACCATTTGGGAGTCCACGTTTCCAACGATTGTAGGGACTGAGAAACTCCTTTATAAGCTTATTCTTTCTCCTTCAACCCTCCAATTATCACCCCTTACCCCTAGTGGACCAAGTCCCTTGCTTAAAGAGCAAGCAAGTTCCATTTTTCATTCCATCCTTGGGAAAGGGTTTTCAGGGTCACTTCTCACCTATCATTGACATCTACTTTACAAAGTGATCCCTACACTACTGGGACTCCTCACATCAGTGAAAGCCTGTAAAGAGCAAGGAGACTTAGCAGTGGTGACAGTGGGATAAGCCTCCAACATTGCCCTTGACCTAGCAGTTGCCCTCTTAGGAACCCCCTTTAGGTCCCTTGCTGGTTTGAGTGGTAGCCAGTCCAATTCGAGGTTTCTCTTGGGCTTATTATAGGAGTATAAACCAGATCTGTGCATTTCCTGGGCACAGAAGGCAAATCATGGAGCACAATTGCAACAGTTAGAGTATCCAGGAAATTGCAGGAAGATTATCATCTTGAGGCCAGGATTTTAGCATCATTTTGCAAGGTTGGAGCTATGACAAATTGGAGGGTTGAATTTCTTGTTTCTGGTAGTGTGCAAAACTAGCTGGAAAGAGCTTGCGCAGGGGTAGATGGAAGCTTGTTTCCAGAAGAGTTTGGGCAAAAGAGAAAGGCAGTTTCCGAAGAGAATTTTGGGTGGAATTTTTGTGGCAATTCAACGGAGGATTTGAGCCCAATTCAGTAGATTAACTCCTGTAGTGCGTACAACCAGCCAGAGAGGGCAATTCACACTTTTTGGGGGCTTCCGGGTCAGCGGGAATCAACCCAAACCTTTCTAGGTTTTTAGGGGTTTGGCAAGAGGAGATCAGAACTATTTTTGCAAAATTTTCTGAGCAATTTGAGGGCAAAAACTCCAGTTTCATTCCAGCAGCAGTTTGCAGATTTTTTTGGCCAGTGCGCAGATCTAATGGGAGTCATTTCCATCACTTGGGTCATCATCTCTTCACCTGGGTTTTGCATAGCTTGCAATAGCAAACCCAGGTTCTATATTTCTTGTCACTTGATGTACTCAGCTTCCAATATTAATAAAATGGCTCAGCTTTCTTGCCCAGTTTATCTAGTTTACTAATTCTGCATGCATGTTTGAAAATTTTATTGATGTAACTTAGTTGATGTTTTGTTATTTGTTGTTATTTTCGTAGTTGGAATACTATAGTGGTATCAGAGAATGTTCATGTCTAGTTGTGGGCACAAGAACAGGTGATGCCGCCCAAATACATTGGAGTAGTGTTTCACAAAGGCGGAGGCAAAGGAAGAGGTCGAGGTAGGGGGGGAGACCCCAAACCTTTCTTAGACACAGAGCTTGAGCACGCTAGGGAGCGTGAAGTTTGGGACAGAGAGCACATGGAGAACCATGAAAACAATGAGCATCCTAGACAAGGTGGTCAAGGAAAGGCTCTATAGGAGTTGATAAGACAGAACAGGGCCATGATAGACATGGTGGCGCAGTTGGTGGGAATGCAATTATAGAACCAGCAAGGTCAAGCTAACAATGGAGAAGGTAGTTCTCGAACCAGAGAATGAAGCCACGCACATGCACACACAACTCAGCAGAACAACACCCATATGTATGGCTAGTCTAGTCGTCCTACCATGCCTCACTTTCTAGATGAACCTGAGAGGGAGAGAGAGTCAAACACCTTTGCATATTTGATGAGGTATTTCGCAGATGGGATTGATGAGTATGATGCATTGGACCCTAGGATCAGGAGGGCTCTATCGTTTTGGGAGTTTTGCCATTTGAAGAAGAAGCATAGATCAGGAGTTGAATCGTCATATAGAGGGGGGCGGCAGAACCAGAACCAAGATACCGAGAAGTTGGTAGGGAAGATCACACTTCCAAATTTTTATGGGTCAACCAAGAGTTCTATTAGGGCATGGATATAGAAGTTGGACACTAACCTGCAGTTGAACCCCATGCGAGAGACAGATGCAATCAGGTTTGCCACCTTGCACCTGGATGGGGATAAACAGGAGTGGTGGTACCATAGTTTTAAAAATCGAAACCGGGCATCAAACTGATCGCCTATCTAACCGTGATTCGCACCGAAACTGGATCAAACCAGATTCAATAAACCGGGAATTGAAAAAAATACATCAAATATT
>APFE030896720.1:0-23952 GCA_000404065.3 Pinus taeda | reverse complement strand
AGTGGCAAGATGTAGCCCAGCCTGAGCTTGTTTTAAGGCTGAAATGCCTTAATTTTGTAATTGTTCCGTAAATATACAAATATGTGTTCATGTTCTGTGTTAATTATATATTGCTATGTATTGTATTACCTTGTGGTTGTGAGATTTTAATCCTATATTGCATGCTTGTAATGGGTTGAAGGGAAGGATCAAGATTTTTTTAAAGAATTTGGGATTTTGGGCAACCCCCAAAATCTCATTTTCATCAGATTGTTATTCAGAATAAGTTGGACAAAATTTAAACATCACATATACAAAAGTTCCAACCCAAGTCAGATAATAAAGAACCATTAATAGATCATAAGCCTCCCAGTCCATCGAAGCAATTCCTATCTCATGACAAGGAAGTCACTTGTCCCATTAAGGACAAATTGACTATGGTTACAAAGGAAGACCAAGCTTATGTGTCACCATTGATAGAGTATATTCAGAATAAGATTGGGCATACTTCAAATTCTTCAGATCTTTCGCCTGAACATCTTCAAGATCAAGATAGGAAATCTGTTGTGATCTCATTGTTGACTTCACAACCCACCAAGAAGAAGAGCAAAAAGCAAAAAAGAAAAAGGAAGCGATTTGATGAGTTGAATGGCCAAGAGCAACACAATACTGGGATAAGTCAAAATCCTAAAATGATTAGGATTGCACGTGGCACATCAGAGAAACATCCTATGGATCTGCAAAAGAGCAAGCAAATGCTCAAGAAAGATTTCATTGAACACATCTGATGCCATGGGGAATCCTTTGTATTGTATTTCTAACCCTACTCCTTGTTATTTATTTCTGTTGTTAAAGTAGTTTTTATTTCAACATTTGATTTCATAGATTAAATTTTGTTTTCAGTAGAGCTTCTATTTCATGTGCTTAATGTTATATGATGATCTTTGGATGATTTTTTGGATGGACGCTATTTATATGAATTTGTGTTGCTTGGTTGCAGATTATGGATTCTCACATTCCTTCCATGAAGCAATGTGTCCCCAACTAGAGCCAAATGTTGACCACTCCATGTCAACTACCCTATAGAAGTAGACCATTTTTTTCGCGAAAGGGATTTCATCATGTTCCAGTGTTCAGATCATCCAGGATGCACCATCAGTCGACAGTTTGTCAAATTTGTAAACCCATTTTGCATCTTTGTAATGTAAATGATTTTAGTAAGACCATAATGTATATAACAACTTAGGTAAAACTATTATTTTGATGTTGATTTTCATCCTTCGAAGTTTTTCGTTTCACCAATTCATCTGTGTTTCTAAACACAAATGATCGGTAGAGTTTTTCCCTCCAGCCTCACCCCAAAGCTAAGGTGGATTTTGTTGTCAAAATCTTCAGTAAGTCCTAGTGTTCTAGTCGAGTCTTTTGTAAAGTGATTTGGGAATAATTTTGGCTAATTGGCTAAATTATTTTATTACAGATCAATTGGTCTACTAAATCATATTTGAGTCGCAGAATTGAGTAAATAATTAAGGTTCTATAATGAACGAGTGTTCTCCCTTCATGGGATAAATGTAATTATCTTATGTAAATAATATTTTAGCCATGATGCTAAAATATTAGAGGGTTGGAAAAAATAATTGATCCCCTCACATGTCAATTAATTAAATTTTCTGACGTCCGTCAGGGGTAGCACAATTGGCAATGGCCGGAAAATGAAGTCTCACCGAACCAAAAGTATTGTGTTCAAATCTTGTGTAATCCCCCAGGAGAAAGCCAAGTGCCTATGGGGAGCTGGACACATTGTAGGCCCCTTAGAGGTTTACTGGCAAGTCTGGTGGGTTTACTAACAGGTCTGCTAAGTCCTCTGGGCTAACAAAAAAAAAAATTTAAATTTTCTGGCAAAAACAAATTAAAAATCATAAGCCAGAAATTTAATTAATTAGAGTCAAAGTTAAGTCTCAGGAAAAAGAAATTCTCCAAAATAACTAATTTGTAAGTTCTAGAGAAAGTAACTTTTGGAGGTCCACCACCAAGGGAATATTGAAAATATCAAGAAATTTTGGACCCTTGGGCTTTAGTGGTTAAGTCAAAGTCAATTTTTTGAGGAAATTACTCAAAATAATAAATTTTGAATTAATTAAAATCAATTAAATGAAAATTCGAATTTTCCTCAAAAAATAAATAATTTCGACAGTGATGATTAAAAAATAATTAAATCTTCATCAATGGTCGAGATTACTTTGATGTGGATCAAGCCAACTAATCGTTTAGAAAATTTATCTATAAATTAAAGGTCATTTGTCACTTCAAATCATTTAATCTTTGGGTCGTGTACTTGCTCTTGAAACTCTCTTGTAATATTTTCTGGAATAATAATAATGCAAAGTCTTTAGGGTTTAGATTGATGGTATTGTTCCTCTCCTACATCTTATGGTAATATTGTTTTTAATGTTCTATTGAATCTTAATTTTTTATAAATTGTTGGTAAATAGTCTTTGAGGAATAATCTATTGCACAAGTATCTTGCATAGTTTATTGAGTTTGAAATAGCATTTTAATTTAATAGAGTTAGCAGGTATCTCTAATTCTAGAAAAATTACATTGTTATTTTACGTCTTTATTAATCTAACAGTTTAATCTGAAGTGTGAAGAAATCATTTGAATTATAGAACACTGGGCGTTTGGGGAAGTCCTCAGGTGGATCAGCTGAGTCCCAAGGCATAAGACCTAAAGAGCCTTCCGAATTTAAATTCCTAGAGTTATCTTACAATTTTCATTTGCGGGGTTTTTGGGGCTAGTACCTCATTTTTTAAATTAATCATCTTTTATAATTTGTGCAAAATAGATAGAGCTAGCTAGAGAGAACTTTAATCTTCAGATCTAGGAGCGGAGTTGGACTCATACTCTTAAGATCTGATAGATCTGTAGTTTATTTGTAGAGATCTGAAATTTTGTTATATTATTTTAAATTTCTGACAACTGGGTTTTGGGTTTTAGTTTAATTTTTGTATATATGTGGGATCTAAGGTTTCATTTTCATTTTGTGCAGGTATAGATCTGAAGTTTTCCAAGGAGATTTTTTAGGGGTTTTAGGACAGACCTAGGCACTGGATGGAAAGATCTTGTCTCAAATTTTGTTTGCGGGGCCAAAAAACGAATGTTGTCCATTTAAAAGAAGAAGATTGGGATTATTTATCGAATTTCTTAAATAAGTACTTGGTGAAATAACTCCATATAAATAATAATCTAAGTACTCTAAAGCGTTAATATCCTCCTCCTAAATAATCATCCTCTTTCCTCGCTTTGCATCTGCATTCTAAATTAGTCTTGAATTTAATAATCAACCTCCAAGCATAAGCTTGGTTGAAAGAAATATAGGAACACCTTTGTCTTCTCTTGAGAAGTCTAGTCTTTTTAGTGTCTAAAATGGTGACCTTGCAGTTCTCAGAGCCACAGCCTCTGCAAAGCCGGAGGCACTGAGTACGTTAGATTTCAAAGAGAGGGATCGTTAATCACACCATCGTGTGCTTCACCTTGACTTCTCTTTACTATTCATTATAAAATTTAGCTCAATACAGACAAAGATCAAAGGACATACTTAGAATAAGAATTTATGTAAAATCAACCAAGGTGTATGCATTTCACTTAATTCATAGGAATTGGATTTTCATATAGGATAGTACTCTTCAAAGTTGTAGTTGTCCATCCTGTACTTGGTCTCAAAATTTGTAAAGCAAGAGTATTGAACTCCATAAGGCACTCGTTTCAGATCTTATAAATCTAATCAAATCCTTAACATCTTGCTAAATCTAAACAAGTACTTGGTCACTCAACTGTGTCTCCCTGATTAGTTAGTTCCCAACTAGTCCTTGATCATCTCATTTCCATAGGGTCTACCCCCAATACTCTGTTGTTGCGAGATAGCTTAAATGGAGAGGTTGGGGATCAGGGTGGGAACCCCCGACCTGAGTCGTTGTCGCAGTGCTTATACATTTTGAACAACAACATTTTTTGGCCCCGTTGTCGGGGATAGAGTTTTTTGTCCTTGGTCCTCACAACATTTTTCTAATCATCTAAGCTTTTTCGCCATTCATTAGCCTATCAAACGGCACAACATTTTTTGGCGCCGTTGTCAGGGACCAATTTATTGGACCTTGGCTTAACGACATTCATCTTAATCTTCTCAATATTTCATCATTTGTTATCCCATCAACGCCACATTTTCTGGTGCCATTGTATTTCTTCATCTTTTCATCACCTTATTTTTTCTTCTCACTATTCCTTTCATCTTCTCTATTTGTACTTTTAGCACCTGGACATTTCGGTTGGTTTCTTATTTGGGTGGCGACTCCACCTATTTATCAATTATTTCTCAGACAATAAGCTCTCTTTGATATCCATATGCTTCTCCCTGACTAACCTTTCGGTTTTTTCCTTTTCGATCTTGGAGCTAGATTCATGTTCAAGTGGTGACTCTACTCCTTTCATTTCTTACAAGAATTTCTGCTAGAAGCTTGCTTCTAGGGGATCTCTTATTTTTCTTGATCAAGGATCTCCCTCTTTAGCATCCATTTGGCCCCTCCTTTTCCCTTTAAGCAAGTCATCATGGATGACTTGTTTGCTCCTTATGATTTTACTAACATTCAGGGAGCTCTGCTTGATTATCCTTATGAAGTTGGTGAAACCATCAATGAATTCCCTCCTTTCCAAGGTGGCAATGCTTTTAATGTCAAGACTCACCTTCAGAATTCCAGCCTTCGTATAAGCAAGTGTTGCCCATATTCCGACCATGAAGATGCGAAGATGAAGATTTTCGTTCTCACTTTATATAGAGATGCCTTAGAATGGTTTACTGAGCTTCTTGATAACACTTTTGATTATTTACAATCAATCATTGATGCTTTTGAAGATAAATTTGGAGATAAGAGAAAGGTCAAAAGGAAGGCTACAGTAAAGGAAACTAAAGAAGTTGAAAATGATTTTATCAAAGAATTAACTCAAATGGTTAAGGATATGCAATTGAATCAAGCTCAACTCATTAAGAGCATGAAACTTAACCAAGCAAAATTAATAGTCGATCACGCCAAAGAAATGAGTTCCATAAAAGCTAATCAAATCATTCTTCAGAACAGTTTGTTGGCTATAGAAGAAAAACATGTTGAGGAAATGAAGATCATGGAAGGTAATCACTCTAGTCAAATAGCCACCATGTAGAATCATTTGATTACCATGGAAACAAATCATGAGAAAGAAATGAATGTTATTCAAGTAAATCATAACACAATGATAAAGGACACGGAAATTAGTCAGATATCTCTTCGGAACAAGTTGTTGGCCATGGATGAAAAACAAATACAATTAATAAAAGTATGGAATCAAGTCATGCAAAGGAAATCAATGCCATAGAAGTCAAGCATTATGATCAAATGACTGTTATTCAGAATAAGTTGGACAAAACTAAAAGATCACATATACAAAAGTTCCAACCCAAGTCAAATAATAAAGAGCCATCAATAGATCATAAGCCTCCCAGTCCACCGAAGCAATTCCCATCTCATGACATGGAGGTCACTTGTCCCGTTAAGGACAAATTAACTATGGTTACAAAGGAAGACCAAGCTTATGTGTCACCATTGACAGAGTATATTCAAAATAAGATTGGGCATACTTCAAATTCTTCAGATCTTTCGCCTGAACATCTTCAAGATTAGGATAGGAAATCTGTAGTGATCTCATTGTTGACATCATAACCCACCCAGAAGAAGAGCAAAAAGCAGAAAAGAAGAAGGAAGCGATTTGATGGGTTGCATGGCCGAGAGCAACACAATACTGGGATAACTCAGAATCCTAAAATGATTAGGATTGCACATGGCACATCAGAGAAACATCCTATGGATCTGCAAAAGAGCAAGCAAATGCTCAAGAAGGATTTCATAGAACACATCTAGTGCCATGGGGCATCCTTTGTATTGTATTTCTAACCATACTCCTTGTTATTTATTTATGTTGTTAAAGTAGTTTCTATTTCATCATTTTATTTCATAGATTAAATTTTGTTTTCAGTAGAGCTTCTATTTCATGTGCTTAATGTTATATGATGATCTTTGGATGATTTTTTGGATGGACGCTACTTATATAAATTTGTGTTGCTTGGTTTCAGACTCCGGATTCTCACATTCCTTCGGTGAAGCAATGTGTCCCCAAGTAGAGCCAAATATTGACCACTCCCTATCAACTACCCTATAGGAGTAAACCCTTTTTTTCGCAAAAGGGATTTCATCATGTTCCAATATTCAGATCATCCAGGTTTCATCATCAGTCGACAGTTTGTCAAATTTGTAAATCCATTTTGCATCTTTGTAATGTAAATGATTTTAGTAAGACCATAAGGTATGTAACAACTTAGTTAAAACTATTATTTTAATGGTGATCTTCATCCTAGGAGGTTTTTCATCTCACTGATTCATCTGTGTTTCTAAACACAAATGATCGACAGAGTTTTTCCCTCCAGCCTCACCTCAAAACTAAGGTGGATTTTGTCGTCAAAATCTTCAGTAAGTCCTAGTGTTCTAATCGAGTCTTCTGTAAAATGATTTGGAAATAATTTTAGCTAATTGGCTATATTATTTTATTACAGATCAATTGGTCTACTAAATCATATTTGAGCCGCAGAATTGGGTAAATAATTGAGGTTCTATAACAAACGGGTGTTCCCCCTTCATGGGATAAATGTAATTATCTTATGTAAATAATATTTTAACCATGATGCTAAAATCTTAGAGAGTTAGATAAAATAATTAATCCCTTCTTGTGTCAATTACTTAAATTTCCTTACGTCTGCTGGGGATAGCACAATTGGCAATGGCTGGAAAATAAAGTCTCACCAAACCGGAAGTCTTGGGTTCAAATCTTGTGTAATCCCTCAAGAGAAATCCTGGTGCCTACGGGGAGCTGGACAAATCGTAGGCCCCCCAGAGGTTTAATAGTAGGTCTGGTAGGTTTACTAACAGGTCTGCTAGGTCCTCTGGGCTAACAAAAAAAAACTAGCAAAAATAAATTAGAAATCATAAGCCAGAAATTTAATTAATTAGACTCAAAGTTAAGTCTCAGGAAAAAAATTCTCCAAATTAAATAATTCATGGATTCCAGAGAGTAATTTTTGGACGTCTACCACCAAGGGAATATTGAAAATAGCAAGAAATTTTGGACCCTTGGGATTTGGTGGTTAAGTCAAAGTCAATTTTTGAGAAAATTAACTCAAAATAATTAATTTTGAATTAATTAAAAATCAATGAAATGAAAAATTCGAATTTTCCTCAAAAGAATAAATAATGTCGGCAATGATGATTAAAAAATAATTAAATCTTCATCAACAATCGAGATTACTTTGACGTGGATCAAGCCAACTAGTCGTTAGGAGAATTTATCTATAAATTAGAGGTCATTCGTCACTTCAAATCATTTGATCTTTGGATCGTGTACTTGCTCTTGAAGCTCTCTTGTAATATTTTCTGGAATAATAATAATGCAAAGTCTTTAGGGTTTACATTGATGGTGGTGTTCCTCTCCTACATCTTATGGTAATATTGTTTTTAATGTTCTTTTGAATCTTATTTTTTATAAATTGTCAGTAAATAGTCTTTGAGGAATAATCTATTGCACAAGTATCTTGCATAGTTTATTGGGTTTAAAATAGAATTTTGATTTAATAGAGTTAGCAGGTATATCTAATTCTAGAAAAATTACATTGTTATTTTACGTCTTTATTAATCTGACAGTTTAATCTGAAGTGTGCAGAAATCATTTGAATTTAAAAGATTGGGCGTTTGGGGAAGTCCTCAGCTAGACCAGCTGATTCCCAAGGCATAAGATCTGAAGACACTTCCGAATTTAAATTCCTAGATTTATCTTACAATTTTCCTTTGCGGGGTCTTTGGGGCTAGTACCTCATTTTTTAAATTAATCATCTTCTATAATTTGTGCAAAATAGATAGATCTAACAAGAGAGAGCTTTAATCTTCAAATCTGGGAGCAGAGTTGGACTCATACTCCTAAGATCTGATAGATGTGTAGTTTATTTGTAGAGATCTGAAATTTTGTAATATTATTTTAAATTTCTGACAACTGAGTTTTGGGTTTTAGTTTAATTTTTATATATATGTGGGCTCTGGGGTTTCATTTTCATTTTGTGCAGGTATAGATCTGATGTTTGCCAAGGAGATTTTTTGGGGTTTTGAAACAGGGCTAGGCCCTGAAGGGAAAGATCTTGTCTCAAATTTTGTTTGCAGGGCCAAAAATCGAATTTTGTCTATTTAATAAAACAAGATTGGGATTATTTATAGAATTTCTTAAATAAGTACTTGGTGAAATAACTCCAGATAAATCATAATCTAAGTACTCTAAAGCGTTAACATTCTCCTGCTAAATAATCATCCTCTTTCTTCGCTTTGCATCTACATTATAAGTTAGTCTTGCATTTAATTATCGACCTCCAAGCATAAGCTTAGTCGAAAGAAAGATAGGAACACCTTTGTGTCTTCTCTTGAGATCTAGTCTTTTTAGTGTCTAAAATGGTGTCAAAGAGAGGGACATACTCTTCACCTTGACTTCTCTTTGCTATTCGCTATAAAATTTAAGCTCAATACAGACAAAGATCAAAGGACATACTTAAAATAAGCACTTAAGTAAAATCAACCAAAGTTTATGCATTTAACTTAATTCATAGGAATTGCATTTTCATATAAGATAGTACTCATCAAACCAGCAGTTGTCCATCCTGTACTTGGTCTCAAAATTTGTAAAGCAAGACTATTGACCTCCATAAGGAACTGGTTTCAAATCTTATAAATCTAATCGAATCCTTAACATCTTGTTAAATCTAAACAAGTACTTGGTCACTCAACTGTCTCCCTGATTAGTTGGTTCCCAACTAGTCTTTGTTCATCTCATTTCCATAGGGTCTACCCCCCATAGTCTGTTGTCGGGAGATAGCTTAAACAGAGAGGTTGGGGATTAAGGTGTCAGCCCCGGACCTGAGTCGTTGTTGGGGTGCCTATAAATTTTGACCGACAATATTTTTTGGCCCTGTTGTCGAGGATAGAGTTTTTCTGTCCTTGGTCCTCACGACATTTTTCTAATCATCTAATATTTTCCGCCATTCATAGCCCATCAAGCAGCACAACATTTTTTGGTGCCGATGTTAGGGACTAATTTATTGGACCTTGGCTTTATGACATTCGTCTTGATCTTCTCAATCTTTCATCATTTATTATCCCATCAATGCCACATTTTCTGGCGCCATTGTATTTCTTCATTTTTTCATCACCTTATCTTTTTCTTCTCACTAATCCTTTCATCTTCTCTATCGGTACTTTTAGGCTTTTAGCAGCTGGACATTTCAGTTGGTTTCTTATTTGGGTGGCGACTCCACTTATTCATCCATTATTTCTTAGACAATAGACCCTCATTGATATCCATCTACTTCTCCCTGACTAGCCTTTCTGTTTTTTCCTTTTGGATCTTGGAGCTAAATTCATGTTCAAATGGCGACTCCACTCCTTTCATTTATTACAAGAATTTCTACTAGAAGTTTGCTTCTTGTGGATCTCTTATTTTTCTTGAACAAGGATCTCTCTCTCTAGCATCCATTTGGCCCCTCATTTTCCCTTTAAGCAAGTCATCATGGATGACTTGTTTGCTCCTTATGAATCATGATTTTACTAACATTCAGGGGGTTTTGCATGATTATCCTTGTGAAGTTGGTGAAACCATCGATGAATTCCCTCATTTCCAAGGTGACAATGCTTTTATTGTCGAGACTCACCTTCAAAATTCCAGCCTTCGTATAAGCGAGTGTCGCCCATATTCTGACCATGAAGATGCGAAGATAAAGATTTTCATTCTCACTTTATATGGCAATGCCTTAGAATGGTTTACTGAGCTTCTTGATAACACTTTCGATTAGTTACAATCAATCATTGATGCTTTTGAAGATAAATATAGAGATATGAGAAATGTCAAAGCGAAGGCTACAGTAAAGGAAACTAAAAAAGCTGAAAATGATCTTATCAAGGAATTAAATCAAATGGTTAAGGATATGCAACTCAATCAAGCTCAACTCATTAAGAACACGGAACTTAACCAGGCAAAATTAATAGTCGATCACACCAATGAAATGAGTTCCATAGCAACTAATCAATCATTCTTCAAAACAGGTTGTTGGCTATAGAAGAAAAACATGTTGAAAAAATGAAGATCATGGAAGCTAATCACTCTAGTCAAACAGCCACCATGCAGAATCATTTGATTACCATGGAAACAAATCATGAGAAAGAAATGAGTGTTATTCAAGTAAATCATAACACAATGATAAAGGACATGGAAACTAGTCAGATATCTCTTCAAAACAAGTTGTTGGCCATGGAGGAAAAACAAGTACAATTAATAAAAACTATGTAATCAAGCCATGCAAAGGAAATCAGTGCCATAGAAGTCAAGCATTCTGATCAAATGATTGTTATTCGGGATAAGTCGAACAAAATGGAAAGATCACATATACAGAAGTTCCAACCCCAAGTCAGATAATAAAGAACCATCAACAAATCATAAGCCTCCCAGTCCGCTGAAGCAATTCCCATCTCATCACAAGGTCACTTGTCCCATTAAGGAGAAATTGACTATGGTTACAAAGGAAGACCAAGCTTATGTGTCACCATTAACAGTGTATATTCAGAATAAGGTTGGGCATACTTCAGATTCTTCAAATCTTTCGTTCGAACATCTTCAAGATCAGGATAGGAAATCTGTAGTGATCTCATTGTTGACATCACAGCCCACCCAGAAAAATACCAAAAAGCAAAAAAGAAGAAGGAAGCGATTTGATGCGTTGGATGGCCGAGAGAAACATAATACCGAGATAAGTTAGAATACTAAAATGATTCAGTTTACACATGGCACATCAAAGAAACAACCTATGGATATGCAAAAGAGCAAGCAAATGCTCAAGAAGGATTTCATTGAACACATTTGATGCCATGGGGCATCCTTTGTACTATATTTCTAACCCTACTCCTTGTTATTTATTTCTATTGTCAAAGTCGTTTCTATTTTAGCATTTTATTTCATATATTAAATTTTGTTTTCAGTAGAGCTTCTATTTCATGTGCCTAATGTTATATGATGATCTTTGGATGATTTTTTGGATGGACGCCACTTATATGAATTTGTGTGTTGCTTGGTTGTAGATTTTGGATTCACACATTCCTTCGGTGAACCAACGTGTCCCCAAGTAGAGCCAAATGTTGAACACTCCATGTCAACTACCCTATAGCAGTACACCCATTTTTTCGCAAAAGAAATTTCATCATGTTTCAGATCATCTAGGATTCATCATCAGTGGACAGTTTGTCAAATTTGCAAACCCATTATACAAGTTTGTAATGTAAATGATTTTAGTAAGACCATAATGTATGTAACAACCTAGGTAAAACTATTATTTTGATGTTGATTTTCATCCTAGGATGTTTTTCGTCTCACCAATTCATCTGGGTTTCTAAACACAAATGATCGGCAAAGATTTTCCCTCCAGCCTCACCCCAAAGCTAGGGTGGATTTTATCGTCAAGATCTTAAGTAAGTCCTAATGTTCTAGTCGAGTCTTCTGTAAAGTGATTTGAGAATAATTTTAGCTAATTGGCTAAATTATTTTATTACAGATAATTGGGTCTACGAAATCATATTTGAGTCGCAGAATTGAGTAAATATTGAAGGTCTATAACGAACGGATGTTCCCCCTTCATGGGTTAAATGTAATTATATTATGTAAATAATATTTTAACCATAATGCTAAAATATTAGAGGATTGGAAAAAATAATTAATCCCCTTATGTGTCAATTAATTAAATTTTCTGGCAAAAATAAATTTAAAATCATAAACCAGAAATTTAATTAATTAGACTCAGTTAATTTTTAGGAAAAATAAATTCTCCAAATTAAAACATTTGTGGGATCTAGAGAAATTAATTTTTGGAAGTCCACCACCAAGGGAATATTGAAAATATCGAGAAATTTTGAACCCTTGAGCTTTGGTGGTTAAGTCAAAGTCAATTTTTTTAGGAAAATAACTCAAAATAATTAATTTTGAGTTAATTAAAAATCAATTAAATGAAAATTTCAAATTTTCCTCAAAAAATAAATAATTTCGACGGTGATAATTAAAAGATAATCAAATTTTTATCAACAGTCGAGATTATTTTGACGTGGATCAATCCAACTAGCCGTTTGGAGAATTTATCTATAAATTAGAGGTCATTTGTCACATCAAATCATCTGATCTTTGGATTGTGTACTTGCTCTTGAAGCTCTATTGTAATCTTTTCTAGAATTATAATAACGCAACTTCTTTGGGGTTTGCATTGATGGTGGTGTTCCTCTCCTGCATCTTATCGTAATATTGTTTTTAATGTTCTGCTGAATATTATTTTTTATAAATTGTTGTTTAATAGCGTTTGAGGAATAATCTATTGCACATGTATCTTGCATAGTTTATTGGGTTTGAATAGCATTTTAATTTAATAGAGTTAGCAGGTATCTCTAATTCTAGAAATTACATTGTTATTTTACGTCTCTATTAATCTGACAGTTTAAATGTGCAGAAATCATTTGAATTTAAAAAATTGGGCGTTTGGGAAAGTACTCAACTGGACCAGCTGATTCCCAAGGCATAAGATCTGAAAAGCCTTCCTGGTCTAAATTCCTAGACTTATCTTACGATTTTCCTTTGCAGGGTCTTTAGGGTTAGTATATCAGTTTTTAAATTAATAATATTTTATAATTTGTGCTAAATAGATAGATCTAGCTAGAAAGAGCTTTAATCTTCAGATCTAGGAGCAGAGTTGGACTCATACTCCTCAAATCAGATAGATTTGTAGTTTATTTGTATAAATATGAAGTTTTATAATATTATTTTAAATTTCTGACAACTGAGTTTTGAGTTTTAGTTTAATTTTTGTATATATGTGGGATCTGGGGTTTCATTTTCATTTTGTGTGGATATAGATCTGAAGTTTGCTAAGGAGATTTTTGGGGGTTTTAAGACAGATCTAGGCCTTGCGGGGCAAGATCTTGTCTCAAATTTTTTTTGCAGTGCCAAAAATTGAATTTTGTCCATTTAAAGGAAGAAGATTGGGATTATTTATCGAATTTCTTAAATAAGTACTTGGCGAAATAACTCAAGATAAATCATAATCTAAGTACTCTAAGGCGTTAACATCCTCCTTCTAAATAATCAACCTCTTTCCTCGCTTTGGATCCGCATTCTAAGTTTATCTTGCATTTAATAATCGACCTCCAAGCATAAGCTTGGATGAAAGAAGGCACACCTTTGTGTCTTCTCTTGAGAAGTCTAGCATTTTTAGTGTCTAAATGGTAACCTTGCAGTCGCCAAAGCCACAGCCTCTGCAATGCCAGAGGCACCAGGTACGTTAGGTTTCAAGTAGAGAGATCGTTAATCACACCCTCATGTGCTTCACCTTGACTTCTCTCTGCCATTTGCTACAAAGTTTAAGCTCATTACAGACAAAGATCAAAGGATATACTTAAAATAAGCATTTAAGTAAAATCAACCAAGGTTTATGCATTTTATTTAAGTCATAGGAATTGCATTTTCATATAGGATAGTACTCATGAAAGCAGCAGTTGTCTATCCTATACTTGGTCTCAAAATTTGTAAAGAAAGAGTATTGAACTCCATAAGGCATTGGTTTCAAAACTTATAAATCTAATCGAATCCTCTACATCTGGCTAAATCTAAACAAGTACTTGGTCACTCAACTGTCTCCCTGATTAGTTGGTTCCCAACTAGTCCTTCATCTCATTTCCATAGGGTCTACCCCCCATAGTCTATTGTTGGGAGACAGCTTAAACGGAGAGGTTGGGGATCAGGGTGACAACCTCCGACCTGAGTCGTTGTCACGATGCTTATACATTTTGAGCGACAACAGGCCTCAGTGACATTGTTGGTTATAATGATGATGCTTACAGTTGACTTATAATCTGAGTCTGCTTATGAGAACTCTTCAGTTTGAGAATGATGTTGTACTGGTTGTACAATTATGAATACCTCCCTAGTTAAGAAGGAGTGTTGGAAATGTAACTAGTTTCCATCTTCATAATTTTTGTTGTACTCATTTCAATATGTATCCTATGCAATAAACAAACAAACAAAATATCATTATAAAGCATCGGTTTCACGCTTATTATCGATGGTCTTCTAGGTAAAAGCATGTTCTTCATGCGGGTTCGTAAGGTCTTACGATTTATTGTCAAGACTCAAAAGAATCAACATCATGTTTATAAGACACTTCCGAACAAAATGTGATTGGACCAAAAAAAAAATTGAGTTTAGAAAGTCCTAGAAACTCCAAATGCACAAATCAGCCCTGGTAGCTTCAAGCCAGCCTAAAGGAGGGAATTCCACCCCTTGAAAAGGCTATATAAAGGAGTAGTTCGACCTCATTTGGAATCCACTCACTCACAAGTTCGATCTCAAGAAGGAAGTTTGATTTGTAGCTAGGAGGCAGAAGAAGAAGAGAGTGAAGGTCTAAAAGAAGAAAGGAAGGATGAAATCTTGTTTTGGGGCTCCATCTTTCACACGTGCGAAGGATTAGGGTTGTTGCAGCTTCCTAGAAGAGCCGAAATTGCAGATCCAAGTTGCAGTAGGACGAAGTGTAGTATCTGGTTGTTGGAGGGAAGAATACTCTGTCTTGGCCTCGTTAACCTTGGGAGGAGTTGTCTTGCTCAAAGAAGGTCTCAAGAGGAAGTTGGAATAGAGTTTCTACAGTTGCTACAGGGCCGAAGTTGCAGGTCAACGAAGTAGTGTTCAAGCTGGCAAGTCAATGTTGCAGTATTGAAGCTAGTTGGTGCTAGATCAACGAAGGACTTGGTCTAGGGTTTGGGTCTTTGTGTCTCATTTGAAGCAGATTCTATAAGAAGAGAAGAGTTTTCCAGGTTTTCCACTTGGAGGGGTTTTTCCCTGGCTGAAAGCCTAATTTATGTGTCCTTTGTTGTTGTTTCATTCTTGATATTTTTTTGATGAAAAGATCTAACTAAAGAGCACTAATAAGATTAACTACGTTCATAAGCAAATATTAAGGTTAAGAAAAATCTGTATTAATAAGCTGCCACTTTTCATTTTCCAACACCACCCTCATCAAATTTCACATCCTTGCTTAGCAATGCCTAGAATGTAGAATGTGGAATGTAGATCCAATAGCCTTTGAAAGTCTCGCTATATCCAACAACAATCCCCTTGACACTCAGGAGCTCAAACTTAGTTTGTTTCTCATCTAGAACATGAATGCAAACTAGATAAACTAATACACAAAAATGAGATAAATGTGACTTCTCACCAATAAAAGCATCCTTTGATGTTTTGTCATTCAAAATCCTATGTGGACAATAGTTCAGGATGTGGAGAACAACATTGCATGCTTCTACCTAAATACACATGAGGAACTCCATGTCATGAAACGTGGCCTATGTCATCCCAGTGATGGATCTATTCTTACATTCTGCCACCCCCTTTTATTGTGGGTTATATGGTATTGAAAGCTCCCTCTTCATCCCTACTTCCCTATAAAAAACATCAAAGTCTTTGGAGGTGTACTCTTCTTTATTATCAAACCAAAGCACCTTGATCCTCTTCCTTCTTTGATTTTCATCCCAGGCTTTGAATCCACTAAATTTACTGTAAACTTCATCTTTTGTTTGCATAAAATAAATCCAGAATTGCAGAGAGGAATCATCAATGCAGGAAACATGATACAATTTACCTCTCAACAAAGAGGAAGACATTGGTCCACATACATCACAATGTATCAACTTGAAAATCCTTCTTAATCTCTACTCAATGGATGAAAACGCAATCTTATAATGCTTACATAGCGTACATCCTTTGCACACACCAATCTTCCCTGTCTTGAAATCTAGCAATCCCTACACCATGTCTTTAAAAAGAGTAAGAGCTCCATATTACAAGTGACCTAGGTAATTGTGCCATTGATCTGAATTGGATCATTATATTGTTTGTCATCCATCTCGATGCATTTGGAGTGGAAAAAATGGAGGAATCAACTCACGGGACCGTTTTTACCGGCGGGACCCAATTTGGCGAAACAAGGTCTGAAACCTTACAGGAGTGTTTTGAGGCATCAAACAACATTTTTTGGGGGTAAAACTTTGTCGCTTAAAGCGCAGCACCTTTTGAGGTTATTCTACACACAAAGAGCTTTCCAACGGCGCAAGAATTGTGTCAATCAGAGTCAGTATGCAAAAGTTAAGCCACTCATAATTTGACCTTACTGTTTTCACACCTATAGTTCGGGAGGATGTCGCGTCAGCCCGCATTATTCATGGAAAAGGAGCTAGCCACGTGTTTCTAACATAAAAGACTCTAAAAGAGTCAATTTGTAACTCTAGTTAAGAGTTGATATAGTCAAACTTAACCACTAGTAGGCTATCGGGTTGTGTTATAACCGGGCCACTAGGAGGAAGAGGCATTCCATTCTTTCGAGAGCATTTTGTTCCATAGTTGAGCAAAGATAGCCAAAAGAGATAGGAGGTAGAGCACACACAGAGGATTTGTGCACTATAGCAGCCCATGGGCCACAAATATTACTTCTTTGTATCTGCAGCCATATTTCCAGACAGAGAAAAAGAGCTAAGCGGCGTCACCTTCCAGCTAGGTTTTCTCTCGAAAGGGTTTCCCATAGAGCATATCTTGTGTATTATTGTGTGTGAGCTTATTTTGTCGTTCTCTACTTTTCTACTTGATTTACTTTTACATGCATGCACTAATTACAGTTAATTTTATAGATCTAGAAATTAAATAAAACTGTAATAGTGTAGAATCTCAGATTTTTAATATAATATTATCAGATCTGTTGTGACAAACTGTCCAGTGGAATATCCACAGCAGTTTATGGATCATTTGGTATCAGAGTGGGTTTCTTTGTGTATTTTGTGGAGATTGCCGGGATCTAGATCGATGAAGCCGAAAATTGTAAAACCCTAATCATGGGCGATGAATCTGTAAACGAACCTCATGATCCTGCAGAGGTGAGGTTTTTGCGGCTCAAAGAACAAGTCGCGGATATAAACTGCAATGTCAACTTCCTCATGGCGGCCCTAAGCAATAAGCTGGGGATATTTGGAGAAGAAGGGGGTTCGAATGCAGAAGACAAATCAGAAGGGAGAACGGGAAATTGGGAAGACACAAATAACCAGCCGAAAAAAGAACTCGAAAAAGATCAACCTAGTTCGAGTGTTGTGAACCAATCCTTGTTTAAAGTGGAAGCAAAAGTCGATATCAAGCCACACCACAGCGAGATTGACGCTCTGAAGCTAAACCACTGGTTGCAACAACTGGAAGTTTATTTCAGTGTCCATCAGATCGAGAAAGGGCAGAAAATCTCATTCGCACGGCTGAAATTGGAGGGCCATGCATTGACTTGGTGGGAGAGCCACATGGAAACCCTGAGGTTGGAGGGAGAACCTCCAGTGACTAAGTGGGAGGATTTCAAAACCCTCATTAAGTCACAATTTTATCCCATTGGGTACGTGGAAGACCCGTGGATCCGATGGCATTACTTCAGGCAAAATTCGAGCCAAAGCGTGCAGGAGTACACCACAGAATTCAGAAAGATGGCTATAATGTTGGGTATCTCTCCAAAGAACCCAGATGTACTCCTCAAGTATTTGGGGGGGTTTGCACCGCCATCTGCATGAGCAAGTGATGTTGTTCAAGCCCAAAATGGTGGATGATGCTTGTGTACAGGCACAGTACCTGGAAAACATAGACATGAAAAGAGCGCAATCAAGTGGATCAAAGCAAAAGGAGAAACAAGACACTTCTAAGGATGGGAAGAATAAGCAAAAAGGGGGAAAAGATAAAAAGACGGAAGCCACAGCACACCAATGCAAAGATCCTAGCAACCACTGCAACCACTACAACATTGATGGCCATACAAAGGAGAAGTGTTGGAAGTTGCATCCAGAGCTAAACCCAAAGAACAAGAAGAAAGATATAAGAAGAAGAATCTCATGGCCACTGATTCGAGCAACCAAGTTGAAGCATCCACTTCTTCATAGCTTCCACCATGGCATAGAGCTCCTTATCATAGGTAGGATAGTTAAGAACTGCCCCATGAAATACTTCAGAATGGTAGCAAATAGGCCTTCCTCCTTGCATCAAGACAACTCCCATAGCATACCCACTCGCATCTGTCTCCACTTCAAAGGGCCGTTGCAAGTTTGGTAATGCAAGAACTGGTGCTTCACTGATCTTCTTCTTTAACTCATCAAAAGCCTTCTGCTGCCCTTTTCCCCACTGAAACTCTTGCCACTTGTTGTTATGGCATGGAGCGGTACTACTACCGCTGAAAACGAGGCTATGAATTCCTCAGGTACTATGCTGCTCCAATGAAACTCCTAACCTCAGTAACAGTGATAGGCATTGACCATTTCATGATGGCCTCCATCTTGGAAGGATCTATTTTCAATTCTCCTCCACCAATCACATATCCCAAATACACCAAGGATTGTTGCGCAAACTCACACTTCTTGAGATTTGCTAGCAACTGGTGCTTCTTCAATGTTTCCAGCACCTACGTCAAATGTGAAATATGCTTTTCCCAGGTAGCACTATAGACCACTATATCATCCAAATAGATAATAACAAATGAATCTATACAAGGGTGCAATACATTATTTATTAATCTCATAAATGTAGTTGGTGCATTACATAGGCCAAATGGCATAACTAACCACTCATACAAACCTTGCCTGGTTTTGAAGTCGATCTTCCATGTATCTTCTTCTTTGACTCGTACCTGGTAATATCCTGACTTCAAGTCTAGCTTGGTGAAATACTTTGCTTGTTGCAACTGATCTAACATATCATCTATCCTAGGCAAGGGGTATCTGTTCTTGAGCGTGATTTTATTCAATGCCCTGTAATCTATACACATCCGCCAAGTCCCATCCTTCTTTGGCACAATGATGATGAGTGGAAGCTACAACAGACCAGGCATTACAAGTGGATGGGGTTTTTATAGCAGTTTCATTTGGTGATCAAGTATAAGAAGGGCAGCACAAACAAGTTGGCCAATATGCTTTCAAGGCCACCCACATCAAAGATTACAACCTCGGGGACTCTTATGCACATGGAGCCATTCACCCATGATGCATACAGAGAGGCATATTCATAAGATGAGGACTTCAAGGAGGTGTATCAGCAGGTGCAGAGTCAGAGTCATGTGCACGATGGCGACAACACTGTTGACTACCATCTCCAGGATGGGTTACTCTACAGGTTGGATAAGCTATGTGTTCCTAAAGGTGAGCATTTGCAGTTGATTAGAGAGGCTCACACCTCCAAGGTTGCAGGGCACTTTCATGTAGGGAAGACCGTGGCTAACTTGCAGAGGTATGTGTATTGGCCCAAGATGCAAGAACAAGTAGCTAGGTTCATAAGAAGGTGCATGCTTTGTTGTACCAGCAAGCCTAGCAACAGGAAACAAGGTCTGTATCATCCCTTACCTATGCCTACTTGTCCTTGGGAAAGCATTTCCATGGACTTTGTGGGAGGTTTACCGACAACCAGGAAGAGACATGACTACCTGTTCGTGGTAGTTGACAGGTTCAGCAAGATGTGTGTTCTGATACCATGTAAAAAGACCATTAGTGGACAAGAAGCAGCAAACTTGTTCTTTGGACAAGTCTGGGTACACTTTGGGATACCAAGGAGCATCATTTCAGACAGGGATACAAGATTTCTCAATGCATTCTGGACTACATTGTGGGAGATGATGGACACGAAGTTGAAGAGATCTACAACATTCCATCCACAGATAGATGGGCAGACAAAAGTAGTCAACAGGATTTTGGTGCAGCTTCTGAGGGGTTACAACCAAAAGCATCCAAAGACCTGGGATGAAAATCTAGTATATATACAGCATTCTTATAATAGAGCAGTCCACACTTATACAGGAAAGTCCCCATTTGAAACTTGTTGTGGATATTTGCCACCTTCACCTTTGGATATTGCATATGGGCAGCAAGAAGGAGTGAAGGAAGACCTTACAGGAGATGCTTTGAGGGCTGAAAATTTTATAGAGAAGATCAGGCAGATCCATCTACAGGTACAAGAAACACTGTAGAAGTCGCAGGTGAAGTATAAGGCCAGGCATGATCAGCACAGGATAGAGAAATCATTCAAGGTGGGAGACAAAGTATGGCTACAGTTGAACAACAAGAGGCTACAGGGGCCTGGTAAGAAAATCAAGGCTCTAAGGTATGGTCCCTTTGAGATATTAGAAATGGTGGGTGATAATGCCTATCGACTGAGTTTACCACCATATCTGCGCATTTACTCAGTTGTAAATGTAGAGAATTTGAAACTCTATGAGTCTTCCATGCTAGATCAGGAAGAGGAATAGGTTCTACCTTCTGTGGAGGATTTGGCACCAGACGCTCAGGCAGAGTTGACAAAAGATACAGTTTTGCATAAGAGGTCCAAAACTATGAGAGAAGGGCAAGAAGATCTTTGGCAGATTGGGTTGAAGGGACAACTTCCAGACAAAGCTAAATGGTACACCAAAGAGAAGGTGGAGGAAAAATTTCCTCACCTCATTCAGTAAAATCTTTTGGGGACCAAAAGCCTCCCAAAATGGGGGGGTGTGATCCGAATTGAATCATTATATTGTGTGTCATCCATCTCGATGCATTTGGAGTGGGAAAAATGGAGGAATCAGCTCACCGGATCGTTTTTACCAACGGGACCCAGTTTGGCGAAACGGGGTCCGAAACCTTCCAAGAGCGTTTTGAGGCATCAAACAACATTTTTGGGGGGTAAAACTTTGGCGCATAAGCACAGCACCTTTTCATGTTATTTTACACACAAATAGCTTTCCAACGGCGCAAGAATCACGTCAACTGGAGTCCGTACGCAAAAGTTATGCCACTCATAATTTGACCTTCTTGTTTTCACACCTATAGTTCGGGAGGATGCCGCGTCAACCCCCATTATTCATGGAAAAGGGGTTAGCCACGTGTTTTTGATGTAAAAGACTCTAGAAGAGTCTATTTGTAACTCTAGTTAAGAGTTTATATAGTCAAACTTAACCACTAGTAGGCTATCGGGCTGTGTTATAATTGGACCACTAGGAGGAAAAGGCATTCCATTCTTTCAAGAGCATTTTGTTCCATAGTTGAGCAAAGATAGCTAGGAGAGATAGGAGGTAGAGCACACAAAGAGAATTTGTGCACTATAGCAACACACGAGCCACAGACATTACTTCTTTGTATCTACAGCCATATTTCCAGACAGAGAAAGAGAGCGAAATGGCCTCACCTTCTAGCTCGGTTTTCTTCCGAAAGGTTTTCCCAGAGAGCATATCTTGTGTATTATGTGTGTGTGTGTGAGTTTATTTTGTCGTTCTCTACTTTTCTGCTTGATTTACTTTTATATGCATGCACTAATTACAATTAATTTAACAGATTTAGAAATTAAATAAAACTGTAATAGTGTAGAATCTCATATTTTTAATATAATATTATCAGATCTATTGTGACGAACTATCCAGTGGAATATCCACGGCAGTTTACAGATCAGCCATAGCTCGCACAACTTGCCTCTATCATGCACTAAGGCCTCATGTTTTGTAGTATCAACAAGGAGCCTATAAGGCCTCCTCCTTCACACTCTCCTTTCTATGAAAACCTAAGGAGGTTCTCAACTGCAATCTTTTATGGAGCATTATCGATCATTAACTCAACTATACACTTCATATCTATTATAGTCTCGAATGAAATGGGATTCTTAGTTAATCCAGGTACAAAATGAACTTCATGCAAATCGAGAACATCACCTAAGGCATACTAAAGGAGATGGTGCCAATTCTTGTCACTAGATATGTAGCATCATCACCCCACTCCACTTTTATTCACATATCTTGGTCTTGAAACGTGCTGAGAAAAATTTTGTGAATGTCATATTTCATGAGAATCCACTGTCAACATACCAACCAACACCAAAAATGGTATTCCTAGAAATTCATGAAACCACGGAGAAACTAGTTTCAAGATTGAATGCCAACTCATTCACTCTAACTGAGGTATCTCCACTCCTTGCAAATTGCTTTTGTTGCTGCGTACCCCTTCCTTTTCTCTTCTCTGTAATGTTGATAAGCAAAGGTTCCTTTCATGTGACATTTGTAACACATCACATGACTACAATCCTTAGTACCATGATCTGAAGAAGGTGTCTCCTCCTTCTTACCTTCACAGGTCCTTTTTTCTTTCTACCTGTCCTCACCTTCTTGATATCTACAAGGTCTTGGTCCTCTTCTCTTTGGGCTGACATTGTTTCCTGTCTTGTTTCTTCTTGAAGAAAGATGTCCCAAATTTTCTCATTAGTTGGAAGGTTTCTTGAGCAACTACACCCTGAACAAAGGTTTCTAAAACAAGAGAGAATTAGTGCAATAGGCTCTAATGCCTCATCTTTGTTCTCCGTCTCAATAGCAAAGAGTTGATCTTTGTGTGAGATGATCCACATAAGATAACTCACCATGGTGTCTGAATTACTCGTGTGTTTGGATGAATCATGAAATTGTTCTTTAAGGGCATCTTCCTATAAATATTGACACTGATACAGATTGCTCAATGCATTGCACATTTCTTTTAATGATTTCCCTGTGATGTGAGGAATCAGGTGGTCCTTCACGGAGTACAAAAGCATCATCTTTGCCTTAGCAATCCTCTTCTCATACATGGATAATTGTTGAGGATTGGTAAAAACTGTAACTTTACCCTGGACTATGCCCCAAAAAATAATCTCATCCATATGCATTTGCAAAATGCAATTCCAGGGGGTGAAACTGGAGACTCCTTCTAATTGGTCAAACTCTCTAAAGACCTGGCATTCCAAATTTTATCAAATCCTGCAATCCTCTAGATCACAACTCAAACAAAAAACAGTTTAGTGAGAATCAACAACCTTTCTCAAGTTCTTTCGCCCTTCACAATGATAAAAAGTAGTCCAACCGTTCACATGTTCTTGTGTCCTTCACAAGCATGGATTGCTCCAATCACTAGAGCTTGTTGGCCATTAAACCAACTGAAATCTGCCATTTTAAACTCCCTATCATATGTAGCTTCCTGCCCCATTCATTGGGCAAAAGAATTGCAGCAATGCAGTGCTGATATGATGTTAATTTTCTAATTCATGATAGTAGATCTGCACTCAAAGATTTTACCCTACAGCTGAAACTGAAAATGTTAAAGAACATAGCTACAAGGGTAAGCTCAATTGGTCTAGATCCAAACGTGATGTTCTTTAATATTATTGCTAGTTGTTGCTGATCACGGGTCCAACTCTCTTTGATTCCCTTGGGGCGAGGCCCTGTAATTAGGACCAAAAATTTACCTGGTTTACCATCCATGAAATGTGGGGAAGTACTCCGGGGTTTCCCATGCTTTCATTCCAAGTATATATATATGATCAGGACCGACAATTTACCCGGTTTACCATCCATAAAAAGTGGGGAAGTACTCCGGGGTTTCCCATGCTCTTCATTCCGGAAGTCTATATACTATATATATTTAGTATATATAGTATATACTAATTAATACTTAAATTATACCTCCAAAACAAGGACTGATCATGATTCTTTTTTAAGACAAAAAGCATACAGTATAGATCAAGAGTATCAACAATGCATATCATAATTTCAGATCAATCCAGCAAGTAATGGAGAATAGAAGTGAGAAATACTAAATTTACAATTCAAAACCAGAGAGCTAGCAATCGCCCTCAGCAATCACATAACTTCTCATTAACACCAAAAGAATATTTATTTCCTAATGCACCCTCTATCTTTTTTTATAAAATAAGAGAGGAGTCCGTGCATGCGAAAAG